>JTDE01008569.1:6704-22350 GCA_014338405.1 Paragonimus skrjabini miyazakii | reverse complement strand
TTTAGCATATACGGGCGTTATGTGAAATGGAAAGGATGTTTTGCAACAAGGGAAGATTGTCAGATGGTCTGTTAGGATAGGAAGATGAGCATATTTGTATGTAATCATATGAGGCGAATAGGCTAAGTTATATACATGCTTTGATAGCTGCCGGGGCATTGCTGGCTGCCTTCACCTTTAAACAAAGGTACTGTCACAGCATCCTTGAAATCTTGTGGAACTAACTCCTGCTCCCAGATGGAGTGAACCAGCTGGGGCAGTGCACTTTCCATCCCCGGGCCGCCATTCTTCAGGATTTCGCCTGGCAGTCCAACTTCACCTGCAGCCTGCTCGTTGCGAAGTTAATCAATCACCCGCTGCAACTCTAGTATATCCGGGGCAAGAGCAAGTGAAGACTTGATGGGTTGTTGCGGCAGGCTGTTGACGGTCACCAAATCAGTGTTAGCAGAACGGTTTAATGGGTTACGAACGTGTTTGCGTCAGACCTTCATGATGTCCTCTGGCTGGGTGCACAAACAGCCGGTATCCACGTCTACCAGCGTTTTAGTAGACTGGATAGATGACCCGAAGATCGCTTTGAGCGACTCGTCAAACTCCTTTTGTTGTCGACGATCTGCAAAGCCCCGCATCCACTCACCCTGCTTCATCCACCAGTTGACCTTGATTCCGCGAACACGCTCGGCCAGTTGACGGCGGATACTTCGGATAGTCGCCTTCTTCGTTTCATTGCCCGGTTCCACTGTGAAGTCAGCAAACGCGGTATTCTTCTCTCGTACAAGTTCGGCGATAACCACGTTGTTGTCGTCGAACCAGTCCGGACGTTACTGGCGTTTGACACCAATCGTCTCGGTGGCTGCCATCGTGATCCGTTCCTTGATGAACTGTCGCATACCCTCAGGGGTAGTGTACACAGGAGCGTCGTGCAGACGAGTAGCACTCTGAAAAGCAATATTCGTCTCGCAGTTTTCCAGTTGTTTCATATCCAACTTCTGCTATTGTCAGGAAAATAAACAATAAACAGACTTGCGTACATGGATGAGTAGTTTAGTCCTGACCAACCTATGATCGGTGGTACATTCGGCGCCGCGCATCACTCGCATAATACCCACTTCACGAATGTCGCGCTGTCGCACAATCACATAATCAAGCAAGTGGTGATGACCGCTTTGTGGGTGAGTCCACGTAGTTGTGTCGCTCGCATCCAGCTGGAATCAGGTGTTCGTGATAGCCAGTTAGTGAGTAGCACACGGGTGGAGCTGACGGTCAACGTTCCCACTGACTGAACCAATGCCGTAGGGTTGGAAGACTCCTGGCCAAGCTACCGAGTAGCGCCCAACTCGAGCGTTTAAGTCGTCCAGTACAAACAGTCAGTCAGCCACCGGCACCGACTGGATTGTGGCAGACAGTTGAAAATAGAACTGGTCCTTCGTATCATCAATGTGACACATATTTGGACCATAAATACTTATAAATGTAGCACACTTACCTCGACCGAGTCGCGGGGGCATAGACGGCATTTAAGGGCTGTTGCTGTGGGATTCACTTATCATCAAAGCGTTGGTGCGATCGGTGACTGCAAAACAGACAACATGCTCCCGAGCACCGTCTGTTGGGTAACCTATCCAGTAGAGGGTGTACCCGGCATCTGCTTCCCGTCACTTCCCTTGGTCCGTAAGCCTTGTCTCGCTCAAGGCTGCTACGTCGATCCCATAGCGACGCAGTTCCATCGCGACCTGTGCAGTGTGCCGTTCTTGCCGTCCTTCGGAGCTGCATCAATCCAGCAGCGTGCGCACATTCCATGCTCCAACATAAAGTGTGTTGCGTCCCCGGGCCTGTTTCAGATTGGTCTTCAGGTAACTGAAACCTGAGTGAGCATTATTTGCTCGGGGATTATTATTGGGGGGACAGTATGAAGGTGTGTCTGGCAGTAGCATATTTTCGCCTATCCACCCTGCCATGTGCAGCAGTTAGGGCGACCAGGTTTATCCCGCGAAACGGCCGGTGAAGTATGGCTGACACACACACACGGATGACACACACAGGCACACAAAATCGCACCAACATCGACCTCCAACAACGGCCGAATTGCATTGGCTGTGCACAAACTCGAGAGCCATACACCTATAAAACCGATACACACTGAGACCAATACTACTACAACGAACAACCTGTCTCAATGCCATAAACAAACAAGACAGGAACAAACACCAAATCAAGACATGACACAACACACTGACATCACCCGCAACCAGCCCTACTGTATTTTGTCTGACTGCTCTCCACTGATCAATCTGACATGGTCGAACCAGCAAGGACCGTTGTCCCAGTCAGCACAGCCTGCTGGATCAAAATAGCAAACAGGCCTGACCACCACGTCAAGGTAGCAGTAAAGGTAAGACTGCCTGTATGCACAACTTCATTGAAACACATGGTGGCAATTTTGATCTTTTTATCTGCAATCCGTCTTATTTCCAGGCTGGATAGTAAGCTTGTTTTATGATTTGCATGATTGCTATAGTAGGTTTGTAAATCTGTCGGAGTCCCCATTATTTTGGACCACTTTAGTCGTTATCTCTGTCTTACTCAACCCACACACCTAGGCGATTTATATCCACGTTGCTCATATGCATGCACTCCTACCTCTTCGCACTATCTCTATCCCAGTGCATATTCGCCTCGATCAATGCACCGCTGACTTACCGATACTGATATCTTCGTAGCGCATCCGGCAACGGGTGTCCATATTCATCCTCTCCTTCGTAACACGCAGAAATATGTCATCAACAAATCGGAAACTTACTGGAAACGCAATCGGTATAATGGACCGATTGAAAAAGAGCTCGATGGAGGGCCTCAGTAATTGAGTGCCGGTGGGTTGCAGTGATTATGACTCGGCTTTACTCAAGCCCATTCATCTGTTCTGGGTTAACAGGTAATGTTCCAGCATTGCGCAACCACTTTAAGTGGGATTGCGTAAGCATGCACAGATACTTCGTTGAAATCTTTCAGAACTTACCGCCCTTGCCGTCCGCATAAATATTTTGATAACACATCAAGATTATTAGGCATATGGCCACCAAAGTTTTCGTTTCACTAAGGGGTAGTAAAAGCAACAAGCCATTCTACGGTATCCGTAGATATACGAGAAGACCTATTTGCAACAAACGTTTTCTCTGGATACAATTCAAGCTAGCCCAGACCTTGGAAGCTCAGAACGGATAAGGACCCGTGTGAAAACGTTTACTATGGCTGTTCGTATTGACAAGTCTGAATTGCAATCCCTCGCTCCATCTCAGTCAGGGCATAACTCCAAGTGATTTAATCAACAACTGTCCCGAAATGTTTAAGTAAAACCGGGTATTCCTCCACTGCTCGAAGGTTCTGGCTTGACCAACAACAACTAGCTGGAGGCGGAAATCGCCGCTGACACACTGGAAAAAGCGTGCTCAAGAATGCTTCTGAAACTGTTTTAGACGTCCATTATGGGACGCTAGCATCCCCAAAGAAGTAGACTTTAGTGATCTCACTGTTTCTGTCAGACTTAAGAGTTAAACACAAACAAGACTCAGGGTTTTGGCAGCCCACCACCAAAAGACGACTTGGCTTCAGTAAGAAGTAGTTTGCTTCGAACCTCTTCGGCGTTAATCAGTTGCCTGCCGACTGAAAGCAGTGTGACGTAGCTTGGCTCCATAAGGACAGTGAGCGTGACACAGCTCAAAAATACGGACTAATTTTTCCTTCATATGATGGAGAACCCTGTTGACAATGTTATCCGATGAGACTTCAAGACACAAGGGGTGTTCTCCCTTCAACTTCACGGTTTCCGGCAGAGTTAGTCCTGGAACAGAAACCTATTTGCTGCTCAAGAGAAATGGACTAAAGAAGCTGATTTCGTAAGTCGAGTTGAAAATGTTATGTTAGACTTCACGAAAGTCTTCCTTAGGGGATAACATTGCATAATGCTTTCCAAACTCTAGTGGCACGCAAGTGGACAGAACCTGTTATGTCGGCTCGAAGAGTGTCTCAGCAGACGCACCTTATCCATGCTTGTTACCGGCACCTACCCGACAACCCAAGTGCCCCTTGCGGCACCCTTCGAGGGACCTATGTTGCTCATCTTATGTATGAAGAAATGCCATTAGATTTTTCTTCAAGCAATCTATCGTTTGTAGATGATACTAAGCTTTTGAGAGCCATTTGAGATACCACAGATCAATCTACTTTACAATCAGTCGTTGAAGCGCATTGCGGCTGATGTCGGCTGAATAATACACAAGTGAATACTGGAATTGTGGAGTCTTGAAACATCATGTCCACCTGATAGTATTAAGGTTTGTGTATCCAAAGGAGAGGCTGGTTCAAAGTAAATCGTCGCCTAAGATCTAAGTCTCTTAATCGGTGGCAGAATATATAGCCACCAACATCAGTAAATTCATCAAACGCAGTCTGGGCGATCTCGACAAGGAAAACTTTGTCCACTTTTATCATACCATGGTTCAACCTGTTCCCCCCCATCGTCACAGGTATGTCTTGTTGACTGATAAGTTTGGCTCACGCATGAAAGGTCCCAAGTACCTGAGTTACCAGAGCAGACCTCAAGTTTTGAATATGTTTACTTACAGTTTCGAAAAGTGCGAGGAGATATCACAGGTGCTTAAAAAAGTTAAATTACTGCAAACACATTCGTTACTTAGTCCTACTTGGAATTGAACACGCAAGTGAAAGAGGGGATAGTTTGTGTCTTCAGCATCGGCACTAACTTCTATTTCACCGGCGCCATCCGTTTGAATTCCAATTGGCTACCTATTGGAACATCTAGCCAGAAGAGGTCAGAGATTCAGCCATTGTAAAGCGGGTGTAAAACCGATAAAGTTTCACGGGTCAGTACGATTCTTTTCCTGGTGTCACGCGGACGTCAGCTATTCTGAAATGAAGTAATAGAACACACGTAGCACCGCTGTCTCCAGGTGCACTCTCAGTCCAGCAGAAGGAAAATATGACGAAAAAATAGGACAGTGTCGTTCACCCACTACTTCTACCAACCAAATAAAAGTCGAACCCAGTCTTAGGTTATATACATAAACAAGCATTAACTACGAAAGGCGAATAGCGTTTTTAGTGGGCGGTCATTCAGTGACGGAAAAGACTTTTCCTGACTGACTTTGAGGTTCAGTTTCGATGAACTTTCCAATGTAACCCCCAAGCTCATTTGGACTGCTCATTGCGGAGAGTTTTTCTATCAGCCTTTTAATGAAAGGGAGAAAAGTAAGCACGAGGTCTCCTTCGTGTCTTTGGTATTCTGCAGGTTAGCGATTGAAGAGGTTTAGACAAGACTGGCGCGTAACTTTCGGGAGGCTTACTACAGTCTTCGCCGCAGTTCTATGTACACACCAGAACGCCTTTGTCTTCCTTAGCAGCTGGAATAATCAACCTAGTTGGATTATTTAAGCAATGAACGGACGTATACCCCGCAAAGCTATCACGCATAACACAACGAATCCTTTCTGGATGCTTTTTCTTGATACGGTGAGGACAATTCTGACGATAGCCGTATGCTGAGGTCTCTTTTAAGGCTAACCCTAGCAACAGGCATATCCCTTTGGTGTATACTGTGGTAAAAAGATGCTACCTAAATGTACACCGGGAGCTATTTTGTATGCACCTATTGCCGTTGATTAGAAGACTCTATTCTTCTGATCATTGCTTGACTACTATGTTGCAATCGAGAGAGTTCCAGATCGATTCAGCCGCGATCTATGATACGTTCTAGATAAAATTAGATAAATATACCCAGGAAGGTTTAGATGTTTTCAACGCCCGTTTACTGTGTCAATCAAATTCCGGCAGAAATGGTCATCAGTATGAAAAAAGTTACGTAAATCGGTATGATTGTTATATTGTGGGGGTTTTGATTTGTGTGCTGCGTTTCCAATGTGTGTGTCCCAGCCATTTCACCGTGTTGAGTGTGCTTGTGATAGCTTTGCACAATCAAGAGAGTTCATATTATGTGTAACAGGCAAGCCAGACGTTCTGGCTTCGTGTACCAGTTACAATCGTAAACCAACTTTGAGCAACGTGGAGACACCGGGGGACAGCGTTCTTCTGAAGTGAGGGTTCCAACGATAGTCCTGTGAAAGGAGACAATAGAAACCAGCGTGAGCCAAAGGCCCAGTAAGACATGCACACGACTTACACAATCGAAAACAAAAGTGGCGTCAACAACACGGGAGCACGATGCGTTACATATGCCATAAGCAAATGCCGCGCGAATGGCGTTTGATTTGGGTCGTCTCAGGCCACGTTAGTTTTCGGTAATGTAGTTGGTGTGTTCTTTCGATATATTTAGTATACTCAACAATGTAGCAGTACATCATCTCGTGTTGCCTACCAGTTAGTGAATTCTACCCTTTAACACCAGCCTTAACTCGATTTATGTTCCCTGCTATGGTTGGCATTGGTTCCAACAGCGAGGATGGATGATGTATTGCGTCAGTCACTGACGAAAGTCAGCACAACACTTAGCCGCTGAGAAAATCCTTCGTAAACGGTTTGACTGAACCACATGGTAACGAAGTCATTTGGCGATGAACTTCTGGATGGCCTGCATTCAAATTACAACCACTGTGCATCGCTGGTTCAGTTGGCCCAGCAGAAGACAGTTTGTGAAGTAACGCTCCGACAACTGAATTACGATTCCGACCTTACTTACAACAGAACAGTGGAAACGGTTTTCTTGGAGCTTACCTTCAGAATTTAACTTTAGGCAGGAAGACGAAGCCGCAATCATAGTTCGTCATTCTCGTGAACAGTTATTCGCCAATTCGTGGAGGAATATGCTAAGACTGCTTGCATGAGACACACTGAGTTAACATCAAGCCCAAAATGTTAACCATATAGAGGTTCCAATGAGGTGAAAGTTTCCTCGTTCTAACCTGACATGGAGAGGAACATCTGTTTTATGCAACGTGACGGTCCGACCCCGAGTAACGTTTTGTTCTCGCCACCGTTGCTCTGTTTGCGAAGACGCTCACTCTCCTGATCAACCTGGACTAGTTCGTTACAAATCGATAAAGTAGCAGTTTGAAATTGTGCAAACTAGCAAATTATATTCCCAGCGCTTGAAAGTCAACCACACGCCTGAGAAAAGCTAATCAATTAGGTATTGTGATACACAAGGCAGGGGTGACAGCATCACTGTCTGCAATAAAACTGACCGACCTACTAGTGTCTTGGAAGAACTGTATATCGCTACCAGGAACCATACAGTTGAATTTCATCTGCATGACGAATCTCAGATATCTGCAGGTGGATCTCATGTAGATTTGGCTTATCTCTGTTTTCTGAAGTTATGGAAGGAATATTGTCCGCCATTGTGCGTCCCTAGGCAATGGTTGGGACTTCACCCTTATCGACCAGTCAGTTGTCAGGAAATGTGAAATGCAAGGGAGTCAGAGTCAACGCAGATTGTATGTGCTGAAGAGGGAACTATGACCGGATCAGTAGTTGTCAAGTTCGACGTTGTGTTCATCGATTCTATAACATTCATTCACCTTAAACAAGCATGGTCAGTGAGGGCGTTTTCTAAATTAAGTATTCGGTGTTCAGCCTGGAATTAACTAAATCTTTGACTACTCATCAGTAATCTGAAATATCGCCGTGTAGGTTCAATGAGATCGGAGGTTTCGACCTGTGTAGAAGGTTCCAATCGCAAGGCTATCGATTAGGTTTAATTGGACGGTTACTGTGTATCCTGTCTGGGACGATAGAGCTACGTGGTCATTATTCCCGAGTGAAATTGGCCGAGCGTTCAAGTATGAGGTCAGTGGCGCAGTAGTCAACAAGATTGTCTCATGAAGGCGTGGTCGATGTTATTATCCCGTCCATGGCAAGGATACGCATTACTGAACAGCTCTAACGGGAACGAAACTCGGGTCTGGTGCCTCGCTCCGAAAGAGGCCGTCTGTAAAGTTTATCGTAACGTGGAGGATGGGGTCAAGCACGAGTAATATTTAACTCCTGCCTATGTTCAGCCAATGACATTTGAAAACTCTATTTGGGCGTGCCATTTTGAGCGCATGGGACAAGTCATATTGATTCCATATATCTAGTCGTATTCATCTGCTAATATCCATGTAGTGTTTACTATGGAATGATTACCGAGCATTTTGCGGTCGTTAGCAGTTTGATTTTACCCAAGGGTGTTAAGTCCTAGTGGAACCCATGTGACCTCCGAAACAGAACGTAGAGCAGACTCGAAAAATTTGTGCCAAGTTGTCTCAGCAAACGGAAAACCTCTACCCACCGAAATCCTCACGGTATTCAACAGGTGGCGCTGCATCTACAAATTTCACTGTGGAACAGCTACAAAGGAAATGTTGGAAGTACAGCTAGCGAAATTTTGCCTAGAGAAAGCGGAAAAACGGATAAAACGTTGAAAAATGAGAATGCAACAATCAACGCTTAACAAAGATGAATAGGAACGTGAAACTATAGGCAATCCAAATAAGCAGCTTTTTGAAACATTAGTCTTCAGTTGTGCAAACAAACGTCAGACAGACTTGCCCAGGCAAGAAATACAACGACTTGCTGGTGACCCTCTACTGGGGCAATCGAATCGTGTGTCCAAATTAAAATGAGCAATAACCCCGCCAGAAGAAATTATCTAATACGATATTGCTATCGATTTGCGAAAGCTTCTATTAAACATCGTAACGGTTCCGAGGAGAACTAGAGCTATTTAGTTGCTAACGAACTTCTTCGCAAACGGTTTGGACAAAACCACATGGTGGGAAAAGTACATAACGGTGAACCTCCAGACGGTTACGTTTGAATTATAACCACTGTGCAACATCAATCTAGTTGGCTCAGCAGATGTCAACGGGTGAAGTAACATCCCGAAGACGTAATCAACGTTCCGACTTTAATTCAAGCAGTACAACTGAAACGATTATTAAGAGTTAACTCCTCGAATTGCACTTCAGACGGGTGAACGGGTTCGCAATTATAACACGTCATAGTCGTGAACTAATGTTCGCCGATCAAACATGTTTCGTGGAGAAACGTGCATGAGATACGGTGAGCTGGCATAAAGCCTCGAGACTAAAGTATATGCGGCTCCCAGGTAGATGGAGACGTCAGTAGGAACGTTAGTCTTGTACAGTGACAGGCCAACCACGGGAAACATGTATGGTTATCGCTTCCGTTGTTCTGGTTGTCAGGATGCCCATTTTATTGATCATTGCCGAGTGTTTCCTGATAAATGGATGAAGCAGCGTTTTGAGATCCTGTAAACTAGAAAATTGTCCGCAGTGCTTGAAAACCAGTCACACGGCTAGGAAAGACAGGTCAACTAGAGGTTGTAGCGTCAAAGTATATGGACGAAACATCACCGCCTACTGCACCCTGACTCACCTGATACTGTCTTTGAAGAGGCATTCATCATCACCTTGCATCACACAAATGGATTTCACCTGTATAGTATAATTCGGACATCTACAGGTATACCTCACGTTACTTTGGTCATCGTTTCTGTTGCTTGATGTCATGAAGTGAATATCGTTCAAACTTGTACATTTCTAGACAACGGGTCGAAATGCACCCTTATTGCTGGGCCGACGGTTGCCACGGCTAGAATGCATGGAGGCCGAAGGCAAACCAAAACGCGCACGCTTAACGGAGAGACCGCGTTTGAATCTACGTTGCTTCCATCGACTCTATGACGTTCATTCACACCGAGCGGGTGTAGTCGGTGAAAACTGTGACTAACTTGCGTACAGTTCGGCCGAGTACTCAACAGTTGCTGTCATGACCGCACCTACGGTATATATCGTTTGGCAACTGATGACCGGCAGGGGATTTCGGTATGTCCTACATCGCTTGACCCATACTCCAACTCCAATATCGCTATACTGATCGGATGTGGAGTCCCGGAAAAAGGAGCAGGCGCAAACCATACGCAATTAAGACGGTCCCAGTTTCGACGCTGGTGAGCACAGTTGGTGGATCAGTCAAAGCACAGGTGACCGTTAACTTCACGGCTACTGACGCGTTGCAAAACAACTTGGAGAGATTGTGCCAACAAGATTTCACCAACGCTGGCTCCATAAAGAAAAAGCATATGTCTGTGGGTGATTGTCGCTGTATTTTGAGGATGGAGATTTGAATATGCGCAACTGATGGTCTGCATGAGTTAGCCTCTTCTTGGCATCCTGGATCCTTACCGCCATATGGCAGCGGGTCCATGGCTCTAAAACGCTTGTGTATGTAACGGCGGCGTCTTGTGGAACGTCATAGTCTGACACAAACTATCATCACGTATTGGGCAAGTGCATCAGTTGCGGGTATGCTGTGTAAGCACGTGAGGACAGAACTGCTGGTTGTCAATAATATTTACCTCACCATCATGGGTTCCATCCTGCTAAGCCACAGAAGTTCCAAATCGTCTTGGAATTCGCAGCAAAGTATGCAGGCAAACCTCAGCTTGACCAATTTCTATCGGGTCCGAATCTAAAAAATACCTTATTTGGTGTAATACTGTTACCCCAACAAAAGGAGATCGCAGTTTTGGCAGAAGTAATACTTCGAGTTCGTTTACCAGAGGAAGGTCGCAGCCCACTAAGATTTCGTTGGTGGTCTAAAAATGAAATGCAAAAACATCCGGCAGAATGTCGTTCCTCTGTTTCGTGCTGACTTGTCCCTCATTTATGTAACGTTTACTTTGAGACAAACCGCTTCAAACGACGTCAAACATTATGGGAAATATATTTCGCAGGTGAAGGCGAAGAGCTTTAACGTGGACGACTATCTATTCAGTACGAAGACTGTTCATGACGCTTGGGATTCCGCCAGTCAGCTAATTACCCTGTTAGCGAGAGATTGTTTCTATCTCAAGAAGTGGACAAGCAACGAAAAGAAGCTATTATCGCTGTTACCAGAATTGGAACACATCAGCTTAATCTCGGTGCAAGGGGCATTGAGGTTGAAGTGGGACAGAACAAACAGAGCTCACAAGTTTGATGTTCGATCAGTAGACAAGACGTTCACTCGAAGGAAAATACATTCATCAGTTTCTGCGATATGCTATCCATTCGGATATATATCACCTGTTAGACTGATTGCCCTATAAATATTCCAGCGTATATGTTAGCTGTAACTGCAATGAGACGATCTTATTGAAAGCGAAAAACTAGCTTCATGCGTAAGATGGATGGCGATACCGTCAGTTTACAACGAGCTTCGTTTACACAATTGCACCGGACTGAACGCAAACAACACAAATCACGAAGCCACATGATCAAAGCAGTTAGATCAAAATGGCACGAAACGCAATCCAGCAGATCTTTTATCGCGCAGCAACCAAGCCCATGAATGACGAAAGTTATACTGTTGGTTATACGACACTTACTTCCATGGTTGTAATGAAGGTGAATGGTCATATCCTGTTGAAGTCAATCCAGATACAAAGAGAAACATCAAACATGTTTGGAGCGCTGCCATCGTCCAAACAGTCGACCATTCACGTTCTCGTCTGTCGATTTTGAGTCCAACACATTACAGAGTAAAGGACCAAGACCGGTTGCATGGCTTCCCTGATATAAGCAGGTTGTTTCTAAAAATGGTTAGACCGTCCACGCAGAAAGACCGACCACCCCAGAACCTGACAGGGCAGCCAACGAAAAATGCAGGCCAGCGCAGCAAAGTGCACTTACTTCGGAGTTGGAGATTCGGATACACTGTATGGCGTGGTTGCCAGATCTGTTGGGAAACTATCCTCAGAAGTTTGTTACATAAATTTTCTATTTAGCTCATTTATATGTAACTCACTTGGGTTTGAAACTGAACTGTACTAACTCAACCGTACATTTTGTTTAAAGTTTGTGGAGATCACCGTGTAACCTTCTTGATTGACTTTGGCAGGCATAACCGGAAGAGAAGATTTGCCGTTCAGTTTGCGATATTAAAAGTACTTTTGAAATAACTTTCTATATTCATTTTGTAATACTCGTTCAGCTTAAAGCAGTAGTTTTGTAAATCACAGGGCATGTTTAATGGCGAGTGACTCAAAATTTGATCCAGTAGTAGCGTGTAGTGCGCCGCCATTTTGTTTTGTCACACATACTCCCTTCCACATCCTTTCAGGCCTTCGGAAACGCGGGTTGGCCGCGGCCGTGCAACGGGCGATGGAGGATGACCAACCAGAGCCGGAGGTCGGCGGGCAGTGAGAATGAGGTCACTTTTGATTATTGGGCTATTCCGGACCGTGATAACCCGTATATATATATGGATAAGAACACGTTGTGAATCGAGTCTCTCGGTGTGTGTGTTGTCTTCAATATATGTTCACTGTTGACTTGTGACTTTTTCTTCTTTTGCAAGATAGACCTGCTGTGTTTCGATCAGCAAACGCTGGACATAGCGTGTTGTTCTTGTGATTGACTTTCTGGAATATTACAACTCAAACCCTGCTGCTGTTATTGTCTACTTATAATTTTGTCTTATTGGTGCCCTGAGCATCAAACATTTGTATACGTTTACTGTTGTTTATCACCGAATGACATATTGATTAAAATTTTTGGGTTGCATTGTATCTGTATCTGTTTTATTTTATCGCATGTTACTTTTTGATTATGACAGTGACCAGAGTTAGATCTACTCGTGCTGGGACTCGACAAATACTCATTGATGAGGTGAGCATCCGCGGCCGTTGCGGATGCAAACTGTCCATACAAAACGGTATGCAGTGCTACCAGTGCCAAATGTGTTATCACTTCACATGCGCCGGCCTCAATGAACACTAGCATAGCTGTCTTGCTTGTTCAGCACTAACCTATATATATGCATGATTTGCTAATTGAACAAAAGCCAAGGTTCCGCTCTGTCGCTGACTGTTCACACGCGCTCCACGAAAAGTGGATCAACGCAGGAAACCTGCGGCTGTAAATGCCGGATTCCGCCTGACACCGCTTGTCCTTCCATTTCTTCCGTGGTGATTAGGCTGGATGAACACCAGAGGACCTTGTTGGAAATGAGGTTGGAACTTCAGTTTCTAAATGAATACATAGCGGTCGCTCTCCCTGGGGTTGCAGCCACCAAAAAGGCAGTTGCCCTATCAACTGCGCCGAGAGAGGAGGCAGCAGCCATCATGAAAGAGAGAGCTCTCAAAGAGAGAAGAATCGTTTTATGGGGTCGATTCCCCTCAACATTCTCTCCAACCAAGCTTGCAACGTTAGTCCCAGCTTCCTCATTCTCCCCGGACGTTGCCAGCATTGTAATGACGAGCAGGTTACGCGCTAAGACAACCAAGAGATCACTGGGCCCCTTGATAACCTTGCCAGCCATGCTTAGTCCTGAGACTGTGGTGGAAAAATCAACTACTTTGTAATCCGCTAACCCCCACTTGAAAGGCGTGTCTCTCAATCGAAGTTGGCAACAGAGAGCGAGAAGCGAGCAGCGGAATAAAACCAATTCACAAATCTTGGCAGACCAGAAACTACAGCCTGAAACTGAAGTCGTAGTTTCTGCTCCAGTAACACCCACTCCGAACTATGTGCCAGAAGACATCGTACCAAGGGCGTCTCTCGAATTACTTAGGCCAAATACCACCAATAGGCTTCGTAGAAAATTCTTCCTTCTTACAATTCGGAACGATAGAGGCCTGTTGGGGCCGCCGCATGTGACTCAAAAAGTAACTTGTTGGCCCGTCCCATAGGGTACTTCTGTCATTGGCCGCATTGAACAGCACAAATTGCCCCCAATAAAGACCTGCATTCAAAGGACAAAAAGGCAAGTTTTTTGCGGATGCAAACTCCCAAACACCCTCCGAAAAAGCGGAATATATCAGGGGTACAGGGGTCACAAGCTGTGACAATGAGGATGCTGGTTCATCATTATATAAGAACGTTGGCATATGCATAAGCGGTATCGTCACGCCCACAGCCTCAAAGGAGGGTAATCAGAACCACGCGACAGTACAAATCGAGCACAACACCACCACAATATTCAATTCTAGTTCTTATTTCCCAAGTTTTCCCTCGCACACTCCTATCTCTTTTCAAGGCATGTCATGTGAGGAAGTAGCTCTCAAGTACATGTACACGAACTGTCCGAGTTTGCTTAATAAATTACCGGAAATCAGACAGTTGACAATTGACACACAACCCCACATTTTTGATTTCACGGTGACATGACTTGCTGGTGACATCAGTGAAAGTGAACTGAATGTCCACAGTTATTTAGTTTACCGAGCTGACTCCGCCCGAGGAAGAATGGGGGTTGTGCGATCTTTCTTCACCAGCATCTCCCAGCACTCCCGGTTAACGGGAGATTTCACTTCTCTGATAAATGTGATGCTCTGTGGCTTCGACTGGCGTTGCGTGGTCCATAGTCGCTTCTAATGGGGTCTATTTATCCTTCTCCTCATCCGACATCTCCGATGATGACACTCTTCTCGTGAACCTAGACATTTTCCTACAACTACAAAACTTTACTCATCTGCTTATTATTGGCGATTTCAATGCTCTCAAGATAAACTGGACATAAGTTCCTCACCATGAATTTAAAGGCGGATTCTCGACTTCCTTATCGAAATTGGTACGACGGAGAGCTTGGGCACAGCATGTCAATGCCGCGACGAGGCATCGTCCTGGTCAGATTTCCTTTCCACTCGACCTAGTTATCTCTAATGAGAGCCACCTGGTAGACAAAGTGATCATCAAACCGCCACCTGGACACAGTGACCATTTGCTGCTCATCTTTGATCTTACCTGTTGCTGGTTAAACAACTAGTAAAGAAGTCTACAGTTCGAAACTTTAGTTAGGCTGATTTTAACGGCCCGAGGAGCTACCCAGGTTCATTACTTCTTGATTATGGCTACGTGGACCAGAACTACTGCGCTCTTCAAAGCGTAATTGAGAAAGCGGACGATTTACTTGTGCCGCTCAGACTGTGCACTTTCTCCAATCGGCCACCAATTCTGCGCAGGACACGTCGTCTTCTCGATGACTGTTCCTTTTTATTCGCGAAGTATAAGCTTACAGGAAACTCGGAGGACCCGAGCGCGTTCCACATCGTTCGAAATAGGTGTAGATGGAAAATTCGTGAGTACATCAAACTCGTACAAGAAAAGGTTCTCCTCGTGGCCTTCGGGCACAAAAACTTCTTATTTACACATACGCGATGACTAAGAAAGAATAAACTCTCGGCCCTTTCAAAAGAAATCTCTGCAACTGTCCGACGGGGAGACCTCACCTGACTCCATAGTTGTGGCTGAGTAATTCAGGAAGTACTACTCGGACGTCCACAGCGTCGCATCACCGGATTGACACCCTATCCTTCAGTCGCGGAAATTCCGGCAACCCCTCATCATCACTGAGTTTTCTGTGGTTGAAGTTGAAGACTTTCTATCCAAGGCCAACTCATACAGTGTAATGGGTCCTGACAAGATTCAATTCAATTCACAGGACAGGTGACGGCCAGGAGCCAGAGTGTGCAGGTTCTTGCGTCGATAAGCCCGGGGCCTTCAACGCTTCGACTTCAAGTTTTCTGATTTCACGTGAGGTATCCACTCTCGACCTCTCTACAACAGAGGAAAAGAGCATCAACCAGAGTATATTTTTATAGAACTGTTGCTACTACTCGTTAGTATTG
>JTDE01008568.1:16773-30673 GCA_014338405.1 Paragonimus skrjabini miyazakii | reverse complement strand
ATTTTCATATAGATTGAACATCACCCACAATTGATCGCAGCTGTCGCATTCCCATAGACTTTCCAGTCGGCCCCTTTCGAAAAGAAGCACTAGACACGAGTTTCGCTCTCATTAGAGCTCGTCAGTAGTGCATATCATCGCCACTGCCGGGACTTGAAGCACGGACATGCTGTTCATGAGGGAACCGTGTTTACCACTGAGCCATTGACGCATCGTCTCGAAATGGAGACACAGTTATTGTGTCTCAATTTCGAGACGATCGGGCAACATGATCATTACTCACAAGCGAAAGTGGTTGAGCGTTCACATATGATAATTCGGTCGTGCTTAACGTGAGGTCAGTGGCGCAGTGGTAGACACGGTTGCCTCATGAACAACGTGGCCGTGGTTCAAGTCCCGGCGTTGTGTACTGAAGCAGCCCACCGGGTTGTGTTGTGCGTTTGCATAATGTCTAGTATGATAGTATACTTGCCTGGCCACTGTATTCCTGTTTAAGTTGTACCTAATTTACCCCATATGAATTTTTGAATCTGGAGAATACGCGAGGTGTTACCACATCGCAATAATGTATTATTTATCCTACGAAAAGTCGGTCCAGCAGGACTCAAAGTTTCAGAGTATACAACAGATTGTGAAGGATAAATTTATTGAGAATAACATAACGTTATGAGCAAGTTGTAACACTCTACGTTTCAACCACCTCGGGTGGCCTTCCTCAGGAGTGTTGTAATCGAAATCACGCTAACAAAGGAACAGAGGTCACGTGGGATTTGCCGTGATTGCGTCATACTAAGGTTGTGATGAAACTTCAAAGCACACACATAGAATTGTGTGTCCGTTGCAAACACTGTGTAGATGTTGATAAATCAGCGCGGCAGAGGCATGGTGTGTCTGTCGCTGGTTCGAATCCAGCCGAAGCCATGATTTTTCACAGTTGGGTCTCATCCAAATTCATAAATCTACCACACTACTTATTAGTAAGTGAAAATGTTCAGTCATTATTTTACTCATTAACAGTACGAAACAGGTCATCTTTAAATTTGAAAAATTAGGTGCCCTTCAACAACTTCATCAGTGCGGAAGGAAAACATGTCGCGATATGATAACACCCAGTTCACTTACACCAGTCACAAATGTAAAACATGCAGGGAAACGTTTGGGCCCGTGTCAGCAAATTCTCAAACTATGCATTCGAATGATGTTGACTGATTTTCACAAATGTTGTTCTTAGTGAGACAATGGTATTTCTGTAGTTTTACTTCTAGTCAGAACTGTGATACAGGTACTCCACTTGAACATCTCAAGAAGCAAAACATTAGGTTTAATTTCGAAGGACTTGCTCATAGACAATTAGACGGAGTTGCCATAGATCGTTCTTTAGGTCAAACAATAATTCACATCCTCTTGGAAATCATCCAACGACAACACCCAGATAAAATTGCCAGGGTCGTATTGTACAGACGACATGTTAACAATGTTTGATTTTTTATGAACACGAATAGTTGTGGTTTGCTCCAACCGTCCTAACTCTATCCACCCAAACCTATCCTTGGTTCGCGAGGCTGAATCAAACTACAGATTAGCTTTCTTAGATGTGAGCATCAACAGACATGAGAATGGGACATTACAACGATCAGCCCATTGTAACGCAACATGGGACAGACAATATCTTCAGTTCTCCGGCTTTATCCCCGACAACATACGAGCGTGGTTTGGTCAGAACCCTAGTTCATAGGGCCAGACGTGTTGGCATCCCTGATGAACTGAAGACTGAATAGAACATGCTAAGAAAACGTTACTGGCAAATATTCACAGAACCTCGAACAGCTCAAAAGTAGGATATATTTCTATTTTCGCAATTCACCGATGATCACCTGGCAAACAACATCAGGCACAAACTGAATTCTGCCTATTCCCGTACATATGCCGCTGAACAACTACGCTCGGATCAGGACATCAGGGGATCAGCTCTTCGAAGCCGCGAACGCAGTTTGTCTATCTATTCCGTTTCTCACGTTATCTACCAGTTCACTTGCAATTGCAGTGACGTTTACATGGACGAAACAGATGAGCAACTATTTTGGTGAGTGGCAGAACAGGTTCCGAAATGGTTAAACCGCTGATGACACAACACTCTGAAACCGATGAACCAGTCGCTGGAAATCCTACATCATCAATTGCTAGACACGTTATGACAACAGGTCACAAGGTTGACCCAATTAGCTCACTAAACATATTGTTACGCAATCAGAACCGGAAGCTACTGACCTCTGACAAATGTATTTTGGATTACTGATGGGCTCACCGGCCGGCGCTATGTGCACAAAAGAGGTTGGGGCAACCCATCGGGTCGCTGTGATGTTGAGGACATAATTCTTTGTGTGAATGTGTTTGTCCATGGCTTGTCTATCTCTAATTGTCATATATAACCTGTATATTTTACGTGTGTGACTGATGAGTGTAGACGAGAAGTTAACATATAGCAACAAGTTTTCCCTCTGCATCTTCAGGTCATTTGCTATCACCCGACTTCAGTTTCTGTATTAGGAGGTGTGACATTCTCATGTGTGTCAGAGTGATAATAACTAACAAACCTTAAGTGCATCTGTGTCAAAGTTTGTACAACAAACACATGGCACCTACGCTGTTATAATGTTAACCACGACATTTGTTTTGCTATTGGGGCTGATGGCTGAGGCTTATTGTTCCCGCGTTTGTCGAACCGAATCCAAGCTAATAAACGTCAGTGAGCTTCAAGCAACCTAAATATAATGTTCTGGATGACCAGATTTTTAGCCGCGGAGTGGCACTCGAGAGATCTTGTTCGGATCAAGGAAATCTGGCAATAACTGGCTAGTAAATAGTCGTTCAGAAATCACTCTGATAAACGTACTGGTCTGTTGAAGAACGCAAATCGAAGATAGAGGGGATTAACTTCGGTCACATTAAAAAAAGAAGTGATGGATTGATTCCAAATCATATTGCATACACAATTGTATGACCCTTCACATTCTTTCTCATGTGACGTAGACCTTTTTAATCCTCAACAGGTCAAGTTGAACACGATCTGCTCAATCAAGAGGAAACAGGTCAGCGCAGATTCACTTTTTCTCTCATTCACAAAGGTGTGGTCCACGGATTTGATCGTCAAATGCGATACATAGGTTAAGCAGCAAAAACACTTCGTCAACAAATTTGAACAACAGATTCGGGAACAGATTTTAGCCAACGTGTCTCTCGAGCAAATTACGCCGCACCCTATCAAGTACCTACTGCGGTCTGCGAGAGTATATAGCAAAGTTCGATAGACATTATGAAACCAAACAACAAAAGCAACAACTACACACACACACACACCAATGCGCATCAGTTACCAGGTTTAAGTATACAATGCCGGCAAAATTGAACGATGCGCTAAAAAGCAAGTAGAAGCATTACTGGAAGAACACTTCATTGATCACCCAACATCAAAATAATTTACACCTAGGGAATAACATTCTCTCAAACTTCATGGCTGGCCCAAAATTCGCAAGATCAGCGCACCTCTGAGGCTTATATTATCTATGATTAATCCACCACAGTTTGGACTGTAACAACATACATATGACCGGTATGGATATGATTACTTCGTTCACAAATTTTTCTCTAACGCAGAAGATGGGTATAATTTGCCAGTATAACGACCCACAATATAAGAATACAAGATTGTCTACTTCTGAGCCAGAACGCCTGTTGTTGTTGTACACAGCAAAATTCAAGTCCTATTTCTTGGGAAACCATCCCTTTGGGTGCAAACGAACTTGCTCAGCAGTCCAAGATTGCCCAGGTAATCGATGCGCACTGATATGTATGTGTAGTTGTTGATTTTGTTGTTTAGCTTCATAATGTACATTTAACTTTGTTATATAAAACTGCAGACTGCAATATGTACGCGATGAGTTACGGTAGTGTGCTCGAGAGATACATTGCACAAAAACCTGTTTGTGACTTCGCTGTTCGGATACAAAAGTTGTTGAATACGACGCCAACCTTATCCTCTACCTCCAGTGTGTGCATTCTGGGCAGAACCGAACTCGTTAAATGCTGTTCAACGAATTATCGTCAAGAAACACTGACAAAATTAAAATGAACGGGTACCAGGTAACATGCGGTGTCTGTATTACATTTGTACAGATGGGCTAAGCAATGTCTATTTTGTTGCATCTTTGTTTTCTAGATAGCCCAATGTCACGACAATAGGCTGTATGATTATAAAACAATTGTTGAGACCTTCGTGGTTCGCTTTGTGAACTAGGAACAGTCACAAGTGTGAACGACTTATGTAAAGAACGAATTCGGAGAACAGAGTTTAATTGTTTTGAGGATTAAAGCCAATCAGCGTGTTGTTGTTCAATTTCCAGGTAAAAACAAGCCGTTCTGCTTCAGAAAATCATTCTGGTAGGCAGTTGACGAAAGCATACAGAACTATAAAGCACGAAGTGTAACAAACATGTTTTCAAATAAAATATCATCAGGCTGTTACAGTTATAAAAGAAAATAGAAATAAAGGCGGTCACATGTGAAGCTTGGTATTGGTCAAAATTCAAACTCTCACTATTGCGTTTGTGACCGCCAACTGAGTGTTGACTGCATACGTATCGATCAGGTGTATCAGCTAACGGCATATACAGAACTGCCTACAAAATATGTTGTGGTTACTGCTTCATGAAATCATGTCAAATTCTGGTTGTACTTGTGAACGCAGTAACCCTGTCACCAGGTCGACCAGCTTTCATGATGGGAAGTACTGTTAACGTATTACAAGCATGAGAGTAAGCATGGTCGTCAACCGAAAAACGATTCACAGACCGATCAGTCAGCAGGTAGGCCTCCTACCATTAAACACTGAAGACCATGTAAGGGGTAATTCTCTTAAAATCCAGTATGGAATGGGAGTCTAGTACACAGGAAAAACTAACAGGACGTTCGGAAGTACCCATTTTGAACACACCGCTCGACAGTTTGGTTATGGTTGAATCGACTGAAGTCGATAACCATTTAATCTGTCGGCACCAGCATGAGACATTCAGACACTACGAGACTGCTGGCCACCTTTTTAGCCTACTTCCACAAGTGTGCACAATCGCATGACGGTTTAGAAGGTTTCGGTGTTCAATGCTGATACGACCTCACACCAGAAGCTGTCAACACATTTCCTTCTGTTCATTTCTAACCATTCCCTGCTATACTTATAAACTGTACGACACAACTTACATCGCCCGGCAACATGCTGCTGCGCATACACATCACATAAAAATCACTTAGCCCGTAACTCAGTGGTCGACCCCTTAACAGTCCGAGAGGTCCGATTATTCAGTAATCCAGAATCATTTACCTGAGCCCATTGATGAACAACGAGTCACGGAGATACCGTCGTATCCGCAAATAAACCGACAGTTGGTGTAGGGACAAGGCAATTCGATGGCTTATGATATGTTTTAAAGACTCATTCGTTTAATGGATGATATGAACAGCTTCTCAGTGGGTGGACGGTTCTTGGATTAACGTTGACCTCGGTATTAATTATTCCCGTGATATATTTTGTTAAAAATGCGAGTAGAAGTACGGGTGAGGAAATCGTTATGAAGTAAAGCCACTAAAGACTATTGTATGATCAATTCGGTAAGCAATAGTTCAAACTCTGGGAAGTCATATCGCAAGTGCCCGTAACAGTCGCTTCAATGCCGTAGGTAAGTTTACTATCTTAAACTGGTAGGTGCTGTGGCAACCTTCGGAAGGTCAGAAACTGTCGCCTCCAGAGGTCTGTTTGCGAGTGAATATCACGACCAACACGGCGTCATTCTTAGACCGAATCATCATATGCATAAGGAAATAAGCCATTTAAGCCAACCGGGAACAACGACGGTACTGACGAAACGTGCGTCGAAACCGTCATTAGCCCAGTGATGTTGATAACCGTTCGGCTATCTGAAACGAAAGGTGTACACTATTTTCTTTCCCAGGCAAACAAAATGCTCTGGAAAAAACAAACCAGCTTTCACAATACAAGAAAGTAGTCCGTTTGTGATTATCAGTCAATGAGGCGGCTTTAACAATCTACCAAGGTTACCTCAGTATGAATACTGTGCTTGTTGAGGGGCAGGTGACAATATGTATAAACCTGGTACAAAGCTCCTAGATAGCAGCCAGAGTCAGTGCCACTCCAAAACGTCTTGAAGACTGAAGTGGTCGCGACTCCATAACACTAACCTGTACTGTTTTACTATAGGTTTAATCAAACCCTTCAGCCATCTTGGCCCCATACTGATCTACGAGCCGACACTCAGGACACTTACACCAGATTGACATTCACATAATCTTATCCACCTCATTGATGGTCCGAAATGACTGTTTCCTCACAATCTGATAGTAGCCAACATATTCCAAGTTCTGCTCAATATGTGTTATCCAGTCTGTAGAAATGCGTTGACCTTAACGCTAACTTATCAAAAATAGATTTCCATCAGCATGTTTGTTAAAAGACTAAGTGGAGAGTTTGTCAATCTAGATGGTGACATGTACAACATTAAAAAAAACAATGTCACGCATAGGGAACTAGTCAGCGTACACTTAGTAATAATAAATGACACTGTACGACGACCCTCAACCTCCAAAGTGATCAATCGTAGAAGTTCGACTATGAAACCATATTGATATGAACTCTATCCAACGGAGTAACACATTTTCCGTCGGTCGGACATGCAGTCGGCGGCTGAATTTCTTCAAAGGTTTATCAATTCAAAAATTGTTGGTGTTTAGAAAACTGGAAAAAAACGTAGCTAATATATTTCATTTTTCGCTTACCAAAGGAGATTAGCCAATTAGAAACAGCCGAAAACAACTGAGGCGGAATATAAACACTGAGCTTAAAGTCGACTCACATGTTGGTATATCTGTTGAAATACGTTGTTAGACCATTCCGAACAATGACTGTGTGAACAATTCGTATAACTGACGTTCTTACAACTTCCCTCAGTTTTAATTTGAGTATTTTGGAGACCAGTGTCGCTTTGTTTTCCGCATGAACGCAGTTGAGACATCAACGAACTTTGTGCTTGTGATCTACTGGCCACAGGAACGTTCGTGAACCCACTGGTGTCAGATTCCCGCTCTTCAGAAGAAGGAAATACATCAAAGTAAAATTCGGAAACGTGGTCGCTGTCAGTCAGACTGCTTTTTTCACTGTTGTTTGCGGAGATACGTTTCTGATCATTGTTTTCACCTTCCATAATTTACGCTTTGCCACTGAGAGCAGAATGTAGGATGATTTATGGATTGGCTTGCAGTAACCGATGTGATTAACACAGCGATAAGGTTAATAACGGTCTCGAAAAATACAAACGACTCCTGTCGTTCAAGTCTAACAAGACATCCTTTCTCACCATTTGCGTCTGTTGTGAACAGACAACACCCAATAGGCTAATCCATTGTTTCATCGATCACAGATACGCCCACGGAAACTAGCCAACCATACGTTAGTTCAGTTGCCAATACTGAGTAGCACGTGGAGTGGGTGGGGTTGGACAGGAGAAAGACACGAAGTCCGACCGATAGACTATCCACTGACGGAAGGTATGGGACTACATGGATGATTGGCAAAATCAAATTCCCCTGAGCGTTCAGTTTTAGGCATAGGTGCAACGTACTACAGAAAGGTGATCGTTTGCAATAACATTTTTAGTTGATTCACGTAACATAAGTGGCAAGTATGCATCAATAGGTCATGTCAAGGAACAGACGGGTTGTGCAGAAACGGAGGTACTACAGAAAAACTCACGATAAATAATTGGCCAAATACGGACAGCGTTTTGATGGGTGGTTGTTTAGTTGATAAAACAGTATGGACCATTTACAATTCAAATCATTCCTCGACCGTCCGCCCCAAATATTCATCTGACAGCCCAAATGCCAGTTTTGAAGTGATTGGACTGTTTATGATTTACCTGTTGAGTTTGTTTAGAATGTGTCAGAAATTTGCTGGGGAAAGCTGAATTTGTTCGCAGAAGGCTCATCTCGCTCTTTTCTTCTTTTGGTTAAAGCAACCACTCCAAATGGATTAACTGAGAACGTTTGACATCTACCTTCGACTTTCATATTGCTTACAATCGTAATTGCATGTTTTCTAAACATTTTGGACTCAGCGATTGCATTAGTTTTTCAATATCCGAATTCAGTTGTTTCAGTAAGCCTATTTTGTGATCATCTTCGGCTATCTTGTGTGGCCACTGCATGGCTCCCTTGTTCCCTGTTCGTTTCCGTGAACATTCAATTGTCTCAAATTTGAGGTGAGAGGATTACTTAGTAGTTTTTTCCAATCCATATGAAATATACACTTTTCCATCGCCGTTTTGATATTCGCGAGATTCGTAGGGTTTTTGCGGTTGTCAGACCGTCTCAGCTGACGTTATTGTGTTCACAGGCTACAGGCAACTCGATAATAATCCTGAAACTGGTCGGACGGATGCGGGAATAGAAAATCCTCACCTTCCGGACAGCTAAATTTAAACGAGCGTGAACTACCACCAAACTTTACTACCGTATTTGTTTAGGCTGCATTCACTTACGGATACTTCACAGACGAGTTTATCGACTGCCAGCAATGGCTTGAACTGGGTATTTCTGACCAGAGAGCACACTATAAAACCTGTATGCAGAAAAGATGCTCTGCCATCGCCTACACTGTTAATGTGACGTCATCAAATGAGGGAAAATCACAGCAAATCCCACATGGATTACTCCCTTATAGCACAAACTTTTCCAGAAAAGTGTAAATTCTATGTACTGAAAGATCATTCTAACCTCTACAGCGATCGCTTTTCAATGTGCAACCTCCGAACAACGACGACAATCACAGCATGCGACCTCAGGGTTTTACTTTCTACCAGTTTGTGCAAGTCGTATCAATCCTAAGGATCACATTCCCCCTTTTGGCGACCTAAAAGTATGCATATGAAAAAGTGATATCCACTTAGAAGGTGGTGATAGTGACCCACAAGCATTGGATATTTAAACAAACATTTCCCTAGTCTGTAACTATTTCGAGTTTTTCACGATCTGTAATGCAAGACCAAGTTCCTAGTGCTAATCACAAACCCTAATTAGACTTCCTCATTTAACCTGGCGGACCACAAAACCGAAACATTATTACCCCATTTTTCAGAATGAACACCACCCACGCTTGGTCGCATTCAGATAAGCCTTTCGGCTAGTCTGCTTCGAAAGAAACTACTAGACTCAAGCTTCGCTCTTATTAGAGCTCATCAGCAGTGCATACAGAAGACACAAATTACGATATGAATTCATTTCGCACACCATCGTCAGTCGTGAACGAACTACTACCGTTCAGTTGGTTCAATGCAGACAGTAACTTCAGCCTGAGAAGTCCTGACCGCAAGGTTATCAAGGGGAAAGAACAGGGCGATTCTATCTATTCTCCTTCCGAAATGATCGGGTAGGTTGAAAACCATTTACACAAGATCGCGTTTGAGTTTTTGGATTTGATCATTCGGTCACACCTATTGTGAGGTTACTGGTATTGTGGTTAGCACGCTAGTCTCACAAGCACGAGGGTCAGAATACAAACTCCGATCCGGACAAGGATATGCACTACTGACGAGAGTCTGCCTGGCTCTCAGTTCTAGACTTCGCGCTGCTTCGTCGATCGGATGCAAAACTCCATGCAAACAAGACGTGGACGAGTCAATATACACATTTAGTTGAATTGACCGGAAAGTAGAGAGGACAGCCAGCAAACCGAGGATGTAAACGCGCGCATTCTAGCATTCCCCATATTCAATGGGCGACAACTCCGATTAGGTTCCCCATTCCATAATACCGAAACAACGCATTTACGAACACTGTGCTCTTCATTCTGCAAATTCCACAACGTTCACAGCTTTGAGAATCGGAGAGTTGAGCTAATTCACTAGCTTTTTCCGATTCTAATCAAATTGGCCACTAGGGATGTTTAAACAAAAATTAGGACAGGAATAGTAGAAGATGAAAGTATTTCGTATGAAATCATCTTCACCAACTTTACGAACAATTACGGGAGGTGAGATGGGCAGTCCATTGGTGGGTTAGGTCACCACTAAATCCAGGGTAGGGTCAAGTTCATGAATAGTTGTTTCTGAACAAACAAGACCGGCTTCCTTCAACTGGTTGAGACCGCCACAGCAAACCGCAAAAATCTTGGACTGGGATGACGTAATGGGATTCTGACTGCGCAAGCTGGATCGACAGCGACTGTAGATATTAGCAGTGTTCAAACAAGCCTCACTCAGTTCTTCCACTATACAGAATCATAATCCCTTCTGACTATTTTTTTTGCTTAGTAGCCATCAGCAGTCATCCCTTACCAAACGAGCGTTATTACGCTTACTGCGATTAACAACTAGTTTGTTTCATCTATCCGGGTTTCTAGTTAAGCAATGAGACCGGAATTCTGTTCCCATAGTCCGATAACAAACCTAGCCCACTTTATTTCTCAAAGACGGAGTCTGAGATGAATGAGCAGACATTAGCACAAGTAACCTGAAAAGCACGCACTTGTTTGGCCCTGAACATAAAAGCACGATAACTGATGATTAGTAGGGGATTTTGACTATATGCAAACCGAATATCACTCAAAAATGATTGCACAGGAGCTGAATGAAAAGTCTACGAAAGCCTCGAAAACTCAGCGCGTCATGTTTCAGCAGATGTCCTATGCAAGTCGAACTATCAAGTCAAATGGGTTTGAGAATGGACGACCTATCATCATCGCTAACACTAGGTGGACACGTTTAGGAACTCGCACACAGTCGAACAGGATTAGTAAACGTCCAAAAAACTTCGAACAGCTTTAAACTCGAACAGGTGATCTAACTGGATACGTCATCATCATACACAACAATAGCCAAGCCTACATTCAAACATACATCAAGGCGCCTACACCTTGCAAACAAACAACCGAGCTGTAAGTGAAAGTAAGACGTTATCAGCTACACAGCTTCCTATCGGCTTTCACTGCCCGCGTCATTAAGTGCACTCACTGCGCAGACAACTCGACAACATCCACGCCACTGATCTCGGTTAGCCGCCATCTCACCTAACGTCCCAAGCCACCGACTCTCTGAGTCACGAGGGCTCCAACCCGGGAGACGAACCCGATCTACAGTGCCCAAACCCTTCGTGAACGATTTCATTTGTTTACGCCAGGTCATCATCTGTCCACCTCTCACCTTACGCCAATCGGCCGCAGCGTCCGTAGAGTGCTCTGTGTGACAAACGATTAGTTGGCATCCTCAGTACATGACCTAACCATCTAAGTCTGTGTAAATGTAGCGAGTGAACGAAAGAACTCGTTTGACAATCAGTGCCAAACACCCGCTTTCTAACCTCCTCGTTGCATACTCACTGGTGCCACCCGATACGAGCGACTGAACGCAGACATCGGCGGTCGAATACCTGGAGGCGGTTCAAGTCCTCTACCCTGAGCGGCCAGGTCTCGCTGCCGTAAAGTTGTTGTTGAGGCGATCTATTAAATGTTCATGGTATATGCAATTTGTCACATGACGACTGCCGAGTCTACGGCGATTTCGTGTTCTGGAATGATTCGACAAACGGATATCACTGTGTACATCTGCTGACAAACTGCGCCGCCAGACGTAAACAGCAAAACAAGTCCCAACATGAACAGAACACGTATATACACAAGGAAGCATATGGTTGTTTGATCACTGTACAAAAATTAATCAAAAACACATTCTCATCCAAAAATCGTCAACTCAGCTTTGAGGCTGGCTCGACCCTGTCGCTTCGTGTTCGCCCGGGCATTTCGTTTGATATTTTGCTGAAAGAGTACTTGCTCTTGATGCCTTCGCTCTCGCCTGCGTCGAGCGCGAATATCTTCGAGATCAATTACGCCCGAGGACTAGAAACACAAGGAAGTTTTTGACAGTCCGTACATTATAAAAGTAATCGTCAGTGTAAAAAGAAACTTTGTTAAGTCTCTTTGGAAAAAAATGGAAGCATTTTAATAAGTCCTTCACAATTTACACAGGTGCTGGGTGAAACGCGTATGGATCACCTGTTTCTAATCAGTCTGCAACCACAGGCGACCCGTCCAACTGACTGCAGCTGGTGTAAAGGTGAGAGCAATCCGGTCTGGCCAATTAAGTGCTGGAGTGGTAATGTTAACAGATATCAAAAAGAAGCTATGTACGCCAGCCGTACACATGTAGACGCACGTTAATCCAACCAAAAGTGACTACTGGAAATAATCTGGATCTGTGTAAACTACGACAAATTAATGTTATATCCGCTATGGACTATACTGTTGCTTCCGGAGATGAGAGGAAAATCTAAACCACTCAATATGACGTGGAAATGGCCGCAAATTAGATATAATAAACGAACAAAGAAAACGTTAATATGTTTTGTTACCTTGATTTTGGAAACCTTCAACATTTTCATCCTTTTATCGAGCACTGCCATCGAATCCAAAACAGAACTGGAGCCTGAAACCATATTATTAACAGGAGAAATCTCGGACAGTTCAGTTTCCTCTTCTTCCTCCACGGACTCATTCTGGCTAGCCGACTCACTGGAACGCTCAAACTCATCGGCACTAGTGGAGCTCAATTCATCAGTTTCGTCCGAAGTCTCCTGTCTAATAGTAGAACCCAAGAGGATATCTTTCACGTCCCTTCGATGCCCGCGGCGAGTTGAGGTGTAACCGGGAGCCTTAACTTCAACATCGGCATGCGCCGTGCGTCTAGGCAAACACAGAAGTTGGTCGTGAAAGATGGAGAGAAAAAGCACCGACAACCAAAGAATAGTTTGCAAAAATCGAGAGTTGCTCACGCTCTACTGGGGCACAAGGCCGTTAGAAACAACAATGGAGGCGTGCAACTTTACATATACGTAAGTGATGAAAGCAGAATACCTCAACCGCGCGCAAACTTAACTGAAGATTTGAAAAGTTCTAAATGTGTGCGGTGCAGCCGGTTATCAACGCACAAACATTCTAGTTTAGTTTCACCAAATGAATACGAGCAGAGACCAAATCAACTACGAAACGATTATCACACAGTGAGCATCATGGGACAATAGTAGTCATTTGTCGCAATACCCGAACAGAGTTCGCCATCAACATGAAAGACGGGCGTTCATTAAAAAACGGTTTACCAAAAACTGTGTAGCGTCAAACAACAAAAATGTGACTAAGTAATGCGTTCGTAATACGCTGAAAACAAAGCAGGGTTACGAAAAGAAAGACAAAATCACCTAAAAATCAACCGAGACGTGACCGAAATACTACCAAACGACAGCCATTGTTTGAAAATACACAATGAACATACTTTGGTCTGGGACAGTGAAGCCGAGGGTATGTGCGGACCACAGGGGTGATGATAGAAGACGATGCGGAAAATTCGGCACACAAAAATGGACGACGCTACAGTATGGATGATTATAAAGTAAGCGCGATTCACGGCGAAAAGCAGTAAAAGCCGCAGAGAAGATAAAATGTTAATGATGTTTTACGCTTACCCACAGCTCAAATGTTTATTACCAGCAAAAGAATTTTCATGTCGAACACTCGAGTTCAACCAGGTTTAAAGCAACTGGGTTTCATCCATTTTTCTTCTGCTTCTTATGAGTTGATGTACTACGATTAGGCATAAGCGTGATGACAACACGTTACCGCTATAACCATCATCATCATCATCATCATCATAACAGCCATGAGGCTGACCAAAAGGTACTGTGGCTCGGGCTGCCGTTCACCTCAACAGTGGCGTGGAATATCCTAGAAGAAAACGTGACTAAGAAGGTTGAACATTATTAAAACAAGACTAAGCGGAAGAACTAGAAATGG
>JTDE01008566.1:0-18300 GCA_014338405.1 Paragonimus skrjabini miyazakii | reverse complement strand
AACGCGCGAGATACTAGGTGATTTGTACGGGGAGCCGTACCATTTTGCTCGTTACCGCATTGATGGTTTGTTACCTGCGGGAAGAAATGTGCACAATACAGTACACGCTGTTTCCAAGTTATCAATAAAGATGCAGAGCTGTAAGATAGAATTAACACGGATGAATTACCTTTCTGATCTGGACTCTGTAGCCAACCTGAAAAGGAGATTTAATCGTGATGAAGACACATTGTCAAAGTACGCGAACGTCATTCAGCATCACAGTAAGCGGGGGGATGTTGAAAGGGTCCCCAAGCTCATCATGATCCAAGCTACCTGCACCGGTGGTACCTGCCACACCACCGTGTACCAAACTCTAGGAAACCAGGGAAGCTCATAGTAGTCTTTTGACTACGCGGCTAAATACCAGGGACTCCCCCTGAATGATAGGCTGTGTCATGGCCCTGACTTGACTACAAAACTTGTAAGCGTATTGCTACGATTCCGCATGGAGAAGGTGGCAGTTTCGACAGATTTTGAAGAGATATTCCTGCAAGTGAACATTCCCGTTCGGGATCGAGGTATGTTCCGTTTTCTGTGGTGGCCCGTACATGACCTAACAAGATATCTAGTGAAGCACCAAGTGGCTTCCCATCCCTTCGGCACTACCTACTTGCCCTTCTGTGCGGGTTATACAATACGGCGTACCTCTCATGGCTTTGAGTCGATGAGTGAATATTCCACTTGCGAACCAGTCCGGGAGAATTTTTATGTTGGTGATTTGGCCTCCAACAAGGAGATAGCTAAACATTTCGTAAGGTGTTTTGTGACATATGGGCAACAGGGGGCCTCCGGCTAAGAAACTGGGTTGCAAATGTCCGTGAGGTGCTAGCACCAAACCAACGGCAGACCTCTCACCTCCCTAGTAGATATTGCAGCCGAATCCCAGACATCACAACGAACTTTGTGTAACAAGTGGGATGGTGAAACGGAGGAGTTTCGCTTGAGCCGGACACGGCGAATACTAGGAGAGGGATGCTATCCTGTGCTACGCAATCCATTGGGATTTGGCTCGCCATGGCGATCACCAGCAGTTGTGCAAAAGTGGTCTCGCATGGGACGAACCATTGTCTAGAAGAACGCAAACAGTGGCAAACTTGGTTGACAAGCTGAAAGGCACTTGATGGCTTCCGAGATTAGACAGAGATCCAAACAGTACTCACGCGAGCGTGTTTCCCACAAATGCGTTGAGAGATATGTATTATCACAGTGATATCCCAGTTAAAGAATGAGCGTGTGGGGAGGTGCCAGAAATTGGCACGAGGATTAGAACGCTCGTGAAGAGCGAAATGGCACATGGCCATGCCGAATATGGAGGTAACTTCGAACAGAATGAGACATACCTTTCCAAATGTGAATGAAAGCGGTATTTTCGGGGAACAGTGTTCTTCCCCGTCACCCCCTTTACGAAGGTTGGTAGTAGCTGGTCTTCTTCGTGTCAACCTGAATGGGAGTCGGTGGTTAACGTTGCCGATGGCTCCAACGTCTGAGAGGACAACTTGTCTTGGCGGCTGACATGTGTAAGGCTGATGCTTCGCGGATCTTGAACGTGTCCAGGAGTAGGTAAATGGAATTGTCCCCTGGTAGTCACGGATTTCTTCTTTGACACCATGGCGTGGCCGGAGCTGATTGCGATGTCGGACCCAAATGTTTCCTACAACGGAACTCTCATAAAGCACCTTGCCTCGGAGTCTCATTATCGCATCTTTTGTCCACTCGTTGTGATCGGATTGATAATCACGGACGCAGACAGACGATTGAAGTGATAACGGAGCGTGTTCGGCTGAAGAAAATCGCCTCCTTTCTACTTGTTTCGTCGGGATCATGGAGGTCAGCGTGTTTTGCAGTTTACGACCCATACGAGCTTTGGCAGGTGATTGGTCACTACTCAGCAACTTGTTAGGGGTTCTGCGGTAGACGAGTGGAAGTCGCTGTAAGTTTCCTTCAGACGCCCCTTCACTACGCGATTTGAGAATGGCACGTTTGCGTATGTCGACAGAATGTTTTGCCTGCCCGTTGGACTGCGGATGATATGGAGGCGACCAAACGTGTTCAGTGACGTTGTGCCTGCAAAATTCGCCAAACCAACCAGGCATGAATTGGGTACCATTGTCAGACACAATGGTTTCGGTGAGGCTAGGCTGATTGCGCGGTCGTCGAAGAATGTTGGAAGTAGCAGTCGCCGTTGGTGAAGTGAGTGGTACGATTTCAAGAATGAGAACGCCCTGTTCCTCAGGGCGTTTGAGCTCTGGGTTCACGAGTGCCAAAACCGCGTATGGTACTGTTCTTTTCGGACGAAAGACGGGTTGAACTCATGAAGATGGATGCAGAATTGCTTGGGTCTGAGAGCAGCGTCTCAGACCTTCCTTAATCATTGACGCGAACCGTTGGATGATTTCAGTCGTCGCATTGCGTGGCGCGGCAGGAGACCGCACATGTCTGCATACTGTTCGAGTTGAAAGGTCGTGTAGGCCAAGCTGTTCTATCCAATCTTGCCCGAGCAAATTGAGATTCTAACCAGGTGCGTAGCAGGAGCTGTTTATAGTCATATCTCGGAATGAGACGCAGCACTGCAATTGGCCAGTCAATTGCTAAAGGCTGCCACATGCGCTGGTGGCGGACTGAGACGTCCATCGTACTGGAGGTCGACCAAGTGTTCTCCAGAGATTCCTCGAAATGACTAATATCTTACAGAGCGTCCAACTGCAATCGAACAGGGAAGCCATTTGTCATATCCGAAACGAACTTCCGACAACCGGGAACGTTGACTTGAAAGGTGGTCATCAGGTTCAGGTGTCTGCCAAGCTTTTTGGATCAGAACCTCGATTTGAACTTGGGGTTGTACCGCGACCTGAAGGCAGAACTACTGCCAATGTACCGGGATTGACAGAAGTCGTCGTTGTGCCCCAGATGACCACACCGAGAGCAACTGTGTCGTGTGAGATGAGAGTCAAGATGAATGTGCCAGGCGCCGCAGTGCCTACACGGGGACGGAGGTGACTTCTTGGCGTATGAGCGCAGATGATGCGAACCAAGTCCGGCGGGGAGCGAATCAAGGCCAGGACGTCGTGAGAGATTCTGGGATTGCGCCCCATTACCCGAACCGTGTGTGAATAAGCCGGAACGTACCGTATGTACGGCACCAGCGCCGCGTTGGACCACTGCATTGTCGTGTTAGAGGTCGATCAAGCGGTGGCATTCAGTGGTGAGCATCTGAAGCGTCGTCGTGAGATCTTGTTCAGCAAGCGATTGTGGATGTCTGCGTCTTTCAGACAGTGGAGACTGCAGACAAACACCAGACACTTGAATTGATTTTCGGTAAGCGAACTAAGCTTGGAACGCTGGCGCTCGCGATTGACCACACCGACATAAGTGACGTAGTCGTCGTCGTCTGATTTGTCTAGTTTCATACATTGATGCCTCATGTTGAACAAGAAAGACTGCTCGCCGAAGATGGACCGCAACGTCTCAATCGTTTGGATCTTTGGGAGGATAAAATTGACTTAATTCTCGTGCTCAACAGTACCGAGTTTGCGTCGGAGGCGATAAACCTTCCACAGTCCGTTCTGTGTACCGAAATCGGCCTTGCATAGGTCCTCGTACCGTTTGCACCTGGCATCAACCGTCTAGCCAGCCAGGACATCGTAATGAGACTCGGTGATGCAGCTTGCAGCAGCGTCAAATGATTGGCTCCCACCGGACGACGCCGGTGGGGCCAAGCTTGATGTAGATAAACTATCAGTGACCGACTCGATAAGCTTCAGCGGCTGAGCGAGAAGATGTTCTAGCTCAACAGATTCGTCAACCATAATTGAAAATCACAAGGTCCGTTCGCCAATTTGTTGAGATTTGGTCCGAAGACCACCCAGTCACAAACCAGATCACTATAAAAAGGGTTTGTGACCAATCAGAAAACAAGGACAGACGTGGACCAGACCAAGATCCAGATAGTACAGATATCCAAGTTAAAGGAGGAATGCGTGGGGAGGTGCCAGAAATCGGCACAAGGATGAGAACGTTCGTGAAGAACGAAATGGCGCATGGCCATGCCGAATATGAAGGTAACTTCGAACAGTGAATGTAAACGGTAATTTCCTGGAATTTGGTTCCTCCTCCACGAGGCTTACTGACCAGTTATTTACGGATTCTTTACCGCAAATTAATGTGCGAGAAAATATACACCGCTGATTAGCATGGGTAGGATTGCAACATGCAGACCTGTGACTATCCTTTGGCTCGAATTGGTCGCATCATTCTGGGCCGTGAGATTTCATGGAACCATCGTCGGCAGCTTGTGTCAGATGTTCCGGTATTGTTATTTTTGGACTGATTCCATGATTGTGCTCTACTGTATACATAATGTTTCCACTCGGTTCTGCACATTTATGGTTAGCCACATTTCTGTGATCCACCAGTCGTCGATACGCAAAAAATGAAGTAGGAAAGCCGGCTGACTTAGCTTCGCGCGGTTTGACGGGCGGTTTAGGGACAAACAAGTGGCTTAAATGTCCTGAGTTCTCGAGAGGTCTCGGAGGTCATGGCCTCCGAAACCCAACTCTCTTTTTAAGCTTAACGACATCAAACAAAAATCGACACCGGCTCAAGCTAACTTTGTCGTCCAAGCAAACGATGTGCGTAAACTCATTATTCAGTATTCAAGCTGGACTCGACTCATCAATGCCGTGGTGTGGCTTACTCGGTTCAAGTGCTACATTATGAAACTCCATGGCGGGTGCTCGGAATTGATTTTGAAAACCGCTCCCTCAGTTTTGTACGCTGACAAAGAGCCTAGAGCCTGGGTTCGCAACTTAGGTAACGGGTTCGTCAATGACAAGCTATTACAAGGGGGAATTCAGTGGCACCTCAACCCATCTTACGCTAGTCACCGAGGGTGGAGTATGGGGTGATTGATCCGATCTGTCAGATGCATTTTGAGCGAAATCTGCCGATGGCAACAAACTGACAACGAGACTCCCCCAACTTCGTTGGCCGAAGTGGAGCGTGTCTTCAACAACAGATCATTGGTTCCAATTGCCGCAGACGGTCCTGACAATGTCGCTCTAACTCCGAGTGACTTGCTTCTCTTTAAGAGCAATACAGGGTTCACCCCGGAATCCAATCCGATAGACAGGTACACTAGGATGTGGAGACAAGCGAATCGCTTAGTAACTGCCTCCTCGAGAATGTGGCCCTGAGAGTATGTGCCATCGTTGCAAGTGCGCCAGGAGTGGTTGACGAGACAACGTAACTTTCAGGAAGGTGGCGTTGCACTCGTTATATCCGAAGAACCGACTATAAACGAGTGCACCCTGGGTCTATTTACGAAATATGAAGTAGACGCTGATGAACTAGTCTCTACTGTTGAAGTTCGCAGGAAGGAAAGTCTGTTGAGGAGAGACTTGGGGCGCCTTTGTTAGTCAGAGGGTCATGACTGTCAGACATTACGGTTCGCGAGGTTTCCAACATATGTCGTGTGGATAGTTATATTGAGTGTAGGTAGATAGGGAGACAGAACTGTACAGCACTACAAGCGGTCTGTTAGATGCAGGCGAATTTTGTCGGGCGCTGTAAATTTGTTGATCCACGAACTGAGAAATTCCGTCCTCATCGTTTGCATTCCCTATTTTCCCAACTAACCTGACATGTGTTCCCACTCCCTCTCCCGCCCAGTTTTGTTTTATCAAAGTAAAGTGTGATTAAATGTCCGCGGCGCGAGTCGCCATTCTTGTCCTTGTAGTAGCATGTAGTGTGCTGCCATTTTGTTTGACCACATATACTTCCACTTCCTGTCAGGTCCTCGAACAGGCGGGCTGGCCGCGTCCATGCACGGGGCTGAGAAAGATGACCAACCACAGCCCGAGGTCAGCGGTCAGTGAGCATGAGGTCACTTCTGACTGATGGTTTATTTCAGGACCGTGAGGTCCCCTGTATATATCGGCAACGACACGGTGTGAACTGAATATCCTTCGGTATCTATGTTGTGTCGGTACACGTTTCCCGTTGACTTGTGGCTTTTTTGCGTGCGAGGCAAACCTTATTGTGCATCGATTACGAACGATGAACATTGTGTGTGTCGTCGCTCGTGACTGGTTCATTGGGATATTACATCATGGCCTACTGGTGTGACGGTTCACCTTCGACCATGCTGGTTCCGTTGAAAAACTATTGATTTTGCTGGACGAGACTATCGTCGCGAACGATTGAGGTTTGCTTTTTATAATTTTTGATGTATTCCTTTAATAGTACTGTAGAAATTGTTGGATCCAAACTTGTTTTCATTTTTGGGAGCAGTTTTTAGGCTACCCGTAACTCAATGATCGGAAGTAGATTGTTACAATTGAGTTCAAACGTAGAAGGAGAGCAACGGTGCCTGTGCTCATCACCCAATTCGAAGCAATGTAAGTCGGCCGTGAGTGTGATGACAAAGTGACTCAGCCCCTGGCGGTAGCTCACTGGAAGGTAACACTGTAAATTAATAGCTCCACCACATGAGAAAATTCGTCCTTATCGTTTGCAGTCCCTATTTTCCCAACTAATTTGACACGTGTTCCCACTACCTCACCCACCCCGTTTTGTTTTATCGAATTAATGTATCATTAAAGGTCCGTGGTGCGAGAAGCCATTCTTGTCCTGGTCTGCCCGTGTGACAGTTCACCTTTGACCTTGTTGGCCCGGTTGAGAAACTATTGATTTTGTTGGACGAGACTATCGTCGCGAACGATTGAGGTTTGCCTTTTGTAATTATTGATGCATTTCTTTAATAGTACCGTAGAAATTGTTCGATCCAATCTTGTTTTCGTTTTGGGGTGCTGTTTTGGTCTACGTGTAACTCAACGATCAGACGTGGATTGTTACAGTACTAAATCAGACGGAACTTGGAATTTGATGATGCCATGGAATTCCGAACTCATGGGACCCAAGGAAGATTCCGGATTCGAGATGCAAGTTTACTATTCTGTAGATGCTGCTTCAGCTTCTGGCTCATGCGTTAGTCATAGATCCACACGGAGTCTGAAGAGTTTGCAGGCTTATTATTATTATTATTATTCTGTAGATGCTGCTTCAGCTTCTGGCTCATGCGTTAGTCATAGATCCACACGGAGTCTGAAGAGTTTGCAGGCTAAGCCTACGGTGTTGCTAACTGAGCTAAAGGAACGTGGAATCATGGCGGAAGTCACATAATAGCGTAGGCTGCCCCATGCTATAATGGAAGCTGAGAAGGCTATGTTGTTGCCCGATCTAGCTGAAGATGAGGATCCTCATGCTGACGTTGACACCGAGCGGCAGCGTTCAGTTGACTGTGATGCCAAAGTGAAACACTGCTCGGAGAACCACAACGTAAAGTTAGCTCCAGAATTGAGGCCAATACAGCCCGACGAGCATCCCATCTCATTCCATCCGTCGTATACTGTTCTACCAACAGCCACCAGTTTTGACCTTCTTAAGGTTGAGTTGTGCTCCTTTCTTGGTGACCCCGTAACTTACCGGAAGTTCGTTCGACAAGCTGAATGTTATGTCGAAAGGAAGGTATCAGATGACAGTCAACGACTGTTGTACTTGTTACACCATTGTCGGGGTCGTGCCAGAGAAGCCACTGAGGGGTGCGTCCTGCTTCCGCCAGTCTCTTCCCATCGCCGAACGCGCGAGATACTAGGTGATTTGTACGGGGAGCCGTACCATTTTGCTCGTTACCGCATTGATGGTTTGTTACCTGCGGGAAGAAATGTGCACAATACAGTACACGCTGTTTCCAAGTTATCAATAAAGATGCAGAGCTGTAAGATAGAATTAACACGGATGAATTACCTTTCTGATCTGGACTCCTTAACTTACTTGGAGAGAATTGGTAAATCGCTACCAGTTAACATGCAACACATGTGGGCAGAGGTCGTGGACCGTGCATTGACCTTTGGTCAGAAGCCTACCTTGGAACAACTTCGCGAGTTTATTTCGCGGAATGCTCGAATTGCTCGTAGTAGGTTCGGTCAGGTTGCCTACGACAGTGACCACAAGATCATCAAATCCACTGCGACGTATGACTGAAACAAGTTGGACACACCGAGATATACCAGCAGACAGGCGAGGGCCTCAGCTTACGCGGCAACTTAGCAGCGTTAATCGCCCTCTGCAGATAGCTGTCTCTTGTGTAAGCAGATCCATGAGCTAGAACGCTGCCCTAAATTCCGTTCAGTGTATGTCGACCAGAGATGGGATACCGTTCTACGAAAAGGCGGATGTTTTATCTATCTTAAGCCCTCCCACGTAGCCATCCACTGCAAGCGTAGGCTGAGGTGCACTATAGATGGATGTAGTGTTTGGCATAATGGCTTGCTACACTTGAAGCCCATTGACCCTGGGGCGGCTACTTCAGTGCATCAAGGCTCTTGCAGTGCAGCTGGTTGTTCAGGCAAGCAGGACCACTTAGGTGTCATCCCGGTGCAAGTGGTGGTTCCATCTGGAACCTTTACTACCTATGCGTTTGTGGACAACGGGTCAGAAACTACTTTAGTAAAGAAAAACTTCATAGATCGTCTAGGTGTCTCGGGTACCGCTTCGGCTCTATCCATTACGACGATCAATGGAACTAAAGTAACATATTGTATGAGCGCCAAGTTAAATCTGAGGTTCTTTGATGGAGATGAGACCGTTACCATTGGTGACGCTTACTCCGTTGAGGAATTGCCCATGAGACCTATCTATTCTATCCAGAGAGAAGCCAGTAAGTGGGCACGCTTGCTGGACGTTACATTCTGTGAAAATGAGGACGGTGAGGTTACCATTCTTCTCGGTTTTGACGTGACTGAGACGCACTGGGTCTTAGACCAAAGGCTAGGGGGACGTAGACAACCGTACGCAGTGAGGACCCTGTTTGGTTGGATGTTGTGCGGACCTTTGACCAGCGAATGTCAGATTAAGGCGTCCGTCAACTGGCTTTCGCAGGAAGTTCCTATGTTAGTAGATTAGAGTCGTGCCTGATATGATAGTGAGTTCACTCACATGTCACCAAATGGTCTCACACTCTACCGAGAGGATTCGGCGACCTTATCATTAGTACAATCGTCCGCACTAAACGCAAACTGGCCTTATGAAATGCTCCCTCCTCGGAAGTATGAGCACCTCACTTTTCCTGACAACTACAAAATGGTCCGGAAAAGTTTGTCGTACTTGAAGAGGATGTTTAACCGTGATGCAGGTACGTTCTCAAAGTACGCGGACGTAATACAGCATCACACTGAACGCGGGTATGTTAAAAGAGTCCACCAAGCTCGTCATGATACAAGCTACCCGCACCGGTGGTACCCATCACACCACCCTGTATTAAATTCTAAGAAGCCAGGGAAGCTCAGAGTAGTCTTTGACTGCGCCGCTAAATACCAGGGACTGTCCCTGAATGACAGGCTGTATCAGGGCCCTGACTTGACTACAAGCTTGATGGGCGTATTGCTACTATTCCGCATGGAGAAAATGACAGTGCCAGTGGATATCGAAGAGATGTTTCTGCAAGTACATATCCTCGTTCGTGACCGAGGTATGTTCCGTTTTCTGTGGTGGCTCGAACGTGACCTTGTGAGATCCGAAGAAAATCCGGCGACCTTAGCTCCGCGTGGTTTGACGGGCGGCCTAATAAGAGACAGGTGGCTGAAAGGTCTTGAGTTATTGAGTCGATCTTGCAGGTCATGGCCTCCGAAACCTAACTCATTCGCTGAACCCAACGACATTGAACTGAAGAAGACACCGGCTTATGTCAACTTTGTCGTTCAAGCAAATGGTCTGCATAACCTTATAATTCGATATTCAAGTTGGTCTCGATAGCTTAGAGCCATGTTGTGGCTTACCCGATTCAAGTACTATATTATGGAACTCCATGGCGGGTGCTCGGAATTGATTTTGAAAACCGGCCCCCCGAGTTTAAATGAAATCAAAGCGGCAGAAGTAGAATTGATCAGATCAAGGCAGTCAGAAGGCCTCCCTGAGGAAGTGGTTTTGCTGTCCTGGCTGTAATAGCCTCCCTGGTCTCTCTTAAAGGGGCTCCTTGAAGAAATTGCCCCCCGTTATGATTGAAGGAGTTATACGGGTAGGAGGTCGATTGTCGCTATCGGCTTACGGTTTTGAGACCATGCGCCCCATAATTTTGCCTAAGATATCATCACGAAGTCGAAGGTCATTCCGGAAGGTCTCATGTGTTGTGCTCGCTAAGGAGACACTTCTGGACCATACAGGGTGGCGCGGCGGTTAAGTGATTCATTGGATCCTGCCTAGCCTGCCGTCGCCGTTGTGCTTCATTAGGTAAGCAGCTAATGGCCCCTCTACCATCCGTTAGGCTAAACCCAGCGTGGCACACGTTCGCGAACGTTGGGTTGGATTACTTTGGACCCTTTTGTGTGAAGAGGGGCAGGACTTCCGGATAAATATACGGATGAATATTCACGTGCCTACAGTCCCGAGTAGTGAACCTCGAAGTGGTTCACACGTTGAATACCAACTCGTTTATTATGGCCCTGTCACGATTCATCGGACGCCGAGGTAGGCCTGAGGCCATTTTTCCCGATAACGGTACCAATTTTGTAACCGCTGACAAAGAGCTTAGAGGCTAGGCCCGCAACTTAGGTAGCGGGTCCGTCAATGACAAGCTCTTACAAAAGGGAATTCAGGGGCACTTCAACCCACCATATGCTAGTCATCGGGGTGGAGTATGGGAGCGATTGATTCAATCTGTCAGATGTATTTTGAGCGTAATCTGCCGGGAGCAACAAACCGTTGACGAAACCATTCAAACTTCATTGGCTGAAGTAGAACGTATTTTAAACAACAGACCATTGGTTCCTGTTGCCACAGGCTGTCCTGACAAATCGCTCTAACTCCGAATGACTTACTTCTCTTGAAGATCAATACAAGGTTGGCCCCAGAATGCAATCTGGCAGACAGGTACACTAGGTGTTGGAGACAAGCGAATCACATGGTAACTAACTTTTGGAAACGGTGGTCTCGAGAGTATGTTTCATCGTTGCAAGTGCGCCAGAGGCGGTTGTCAAGGCAACGTAATTTCCAGGTGGGCGACGTTGTTCTTGCTGTATCCAATTCACTGACTAGAGGCCAGTGGCCCTTGGGCCTAGTTACGAAATGTGAAGTGGACGCTGACGAACTAGTTCGTACTGTAAAGGTTTGCACGAAGGCAGGTTTATTGAAGAAAGACCTGAGGCGCCTTTGTTTGTTAGAGGAGCATGACTGTTAGACAATATGGTTTGCGAGGTACCCAACATGTCGTGTGGATAGTTATATTAACGATAGGGAGCCAGAACTGTACAGCACTACCAGCGGTCTGTCAGATGCAGACGAAATTTGGCGGGCGCTGTGAATTTGTTGATCCACGTCATGAGAAAATTCGTCCCCACTGTTTGCATTCCCTATTTTTACAACTAACTTGACACGTGTTCCCACTACCTCACCCACCCCGTTTTGTTTTATTGAACTAATGTGGCATTAAATGTCCTTGGCGCGAGTGGCCATTCTTGTCCTGGTCTGCCGGCGTGACAGTTCACCTTTGACCTTGTTGGTCCGGTTGAGAAACTATTGATTTTGTTGGACGAGACTATCGTCGCGAACGATTGAGGTTTGCCTTTTGTAATTATTGATGCATTTCTTTAATAGTACCGTAGAAATTGTTCGATCCAATCTTGTTTTCGTTTTGGGGTGCTGTTTTGGTCTACGTGTAACTCAACGATCAGACGTGAATCGTTACAACGACTAACTATATGAGACTACACCTACTGCGTGGCCAGTGTGTGACTGTCCTCAATTCAACGGAAGCCTCCATCAAAACATCATATTTGCGGCCAGATCGTGACATCGCTGCAGTTTGTGACGTGTTAGGTAGGTTATTCGAAACAGAAGAAAAAACGGGTTGTAGAAGTTACTGTTCACGCAGTTTTTCTTTAGATTAGAAGAGGGGTATATACGTGATAGCGCACATTTGTCTTGGGGTTCACGTTGGGAGCTCAAGTTTTTCTGCATCGGTCGCGAAACGCGAAACGGGACCTGGCTACAAAGGATCGATAATTATTAAGGTCTACCCCAAACGGGGTACACGACAAGTGTGAAGACACAGAGCGCGAGTCATTTATCCGTGTTTGGCATTTCAAGCGAAGGAAGCTAAATGCCCTTTGGTAAGCTTTTTTGCCTCCACAAAATGTAGTAGTCCCACTTTTCCTGGTCGGGGAAGCACGCCCAAATATAACGAGCGTTACCTTATCTGACATCTATATTCCGTCAAACAGACCAGCCTGAGTTGTGTTGTAGGCTCCAACCGTCTGTTCTGCAATCATGATTCTAGTCGAAAGGTGATTGACAGTAGCCATTTTGGACGTTGAAACATCTATATGATTGTGATTGGCCAAGTGGTAGTGAACAGTAAATACAAAGAATAACCCTCCTCGTTCCCAGGGCATCCAGGCTACTCTAGTGATGGGAAAATATGGTTATGGTGACAGCTGTTAAAGGCAGGCCCGGAGTAAGCTTAGCATCTAACTGCCCTACCGTGTTAATTGACATAAAATCTCTTACAATGCATTTTATCCTAAGTGCCAGATCACGTGGCTTCTAATGTAATCGATCACCGTCTAATTATGGGAAACTTCAGCGTACGTAATAAAATTTGAGGAGCCTGAAACCGCGCCGGCCCGTCGGACGGTTTTCTTAATCATTATTTTGACAGGTTGTCGATCAGCTGTGCATAATTTAGTATGTGACAGCTTCCACGGGGCTACAGGTCAGATGCCACTCCATGTTAGTTTCAGTGGTCTCCTTACCACAGTCTGACAAAATTTGCATATAACTTTTGCCTCCATTTTGGAAGAGTGCCAGTATGCATTTATACGTGTGATGGACAAGATTTATGACCCAAAAGAGGTACAACCCACTCGTTCTCGATAAGGCACCCATGGAACTGTCTTAAGCTGAGGGGATTCCACGTGCATGGGGAAACCAGTGTCCTCACGTTCTCTGTTAAACCCTTCAAAGACAACACACACTCAAATAGTACGTGGTACTATAAAGGTGTCATATGTATACAGTTTCGCACTTCTTAGTTTTAACTTCAACCCCCATTCACAGAGTCCATTTGAAATAGACATTTGGGCTGTATCGTAGAGTAGATTGAGAATTGGGTGTGCTCAGTAACCATCAAGTGCTAACAAGAATAACGGTTAATTATTCAGGACCAAAGATATTCTCCTGAGGCGTTCCACTAGAGTTGGCCGGAGAACTGGAACAACCTACGCGTGACGCGTGCACGACAGTACCAATTGATAATGCGTTTTCAGAGGTCTAAACAAGTCAAACTGTAGCCCATGGCAAGGAGGCCTGTCATTCAGACTGAGGAGTATAATGCGAACATAATCCATGCCGATAACGGCGTAACACAGATCGCGTGATTTAGCCCACTTGTCAGCAGTTATTAGCGGTTCCCTACTATAAGAGCAAATTACCAAATAACGCATAATTCTCAACGCGTCTGTGAAAAGACAAGGTTGGATGTGCGCGATCGCTGCAGACAATTACAGGCGATAAAAAGAACAAGAAATTGTTTTGTGAGACGACAAAACTAAAATCCGTCAGCAAAAGCAGGGTAATCAGAGAGGAAAGGATTGCAGTTTACAAACGTTTGATGCACGGGACAGGAAAAAAATAGTTCGCTTGTTGCATAACTCCGGTCCGAAGGATGTCATGTTGCGTTACTTTACGCTTTACATGGTTAGGTGTGAACCGATATTCCAAGCAGTTCATGATCACCCTGGAAAATACGCCCGAATATATCTTTCAAAGTATTTGCAGTTATCTGATGCAAACAGCGTCCGAGAAATCTGGACGGGGAAAGACCAGATATTCCTAAACCTGACGAACAATTAGGCGGACCCCAACGCCGGACACTGCGAGACGCCTGAAACGTGCAAATGTTGAAAATCTCGCATGTCTTTTGGTCACTAGGGTACTAGTTCGTCCGCTCGTCGCAGAAGGTTTCCTCGCACAACGGGTGATGTCGGAGTAAGGAAGAGAACGCAATCCCACGTATCAAATGGGAAACTGTTAAGTGTTCACATATAATGCGACGAATGGTGTGATATATAATTTCTTGACGAAGGCTACGCAGTGTTAGTATTCTTGATTTTTCTAGTTGGGTATACAAGTTTAACAAGCAGTTGCTTTAGAATTTCGCGATAAGTTGATAACCAACGGCTAATTTTAAAATTATCATCCTACGACAACCAAAGCTCCACACGGATTTTCAGTGCCAGTTTGCTTTATGGAGCCAATAATAAAGCTTAAATCTATAATTCATAACACGCAAGGGTTGTTGGATCGGTTGATGTTCGTCTGGTACGTTTGTCCTCCTTTGTTTGGTATAATACAGAGCTATGAATCCGTTGAGGTATGTTTTGTTCGTTCGTAGAAAGCCCATCCTCAATTTGTCTTAATTTGTCTTTGCCGTGTGTAGTAAACGGTCGTGACGAATTTTGTATCATAACTGCATACAAAATGTTTGCCTTCTTCTTTTTTTAACCAACATTGCTTATCTGTTAAGCCTTTTCTTCTTGGTGTTGTTTGACATGTTCTCATCTTCATCTGTACTCGATTGTTTCAAAGAGGTCATTTCCCGTCGCCTGGTGGCTGTTTGTTAGCACATGCTCAGCTACTCTATTTTGAACTCTTTCGCTGGGTAACTTGTGTGCCTGGTTGTTTCACATTCAAGGTGAGATAGTACTTGTGTTGAAACTTATTAAACGGTAACAAAGTTAAATCCTTGCGATCGCCTTTTCTAACGTTTTTTGGACTGGGTTGGTAGTCCTGTTAACCCGACCGTTTCCATGAGCGTTATTGGAATTGTCGAATACGCACTCCTGAGTGGAACACCCTAAATCATCAGGAGCGATCTAACAAGGATTGTTAGGTGGGTAACGAGGAGGGTTTATAACAGCGGAGGCAGCACACAATGAGAATCGAGATGTTAATGTGTTTGGGTAGAGTTTATGAGAGAAGTATATATTTCCACAGCTTTGTGCGGAGAGTTTTTTTATGTTAATCAGCAAACCGTTACTACCGGCTGTCAATAATTACAACTTGGTGGCTTACCGGGATGAATAGATTATTATGAATAGGCATATGTATGTGGGAAAAGTGTAAGTGCGAAACATAAACCTTTCTTTTTATGTGCGTTTTCTAAGTATAATTCTATATATACTAATTTTGCTGAATAAACTATAAACTTCAATTTTTAGTTTTCCAACATTCTTTGTATGCCTGCACAATGACGCACATGAATAAAATGATGTTGAGTTTCCGGCAATTTCGTGAGCGCGCAATGCATGTAACGCTAGTCCGCGTGTGAGTAAACGGTAGAAGCGCAATAAACTGTTTCAAACCAGCTGGTTTTAATGGAAGCTCAAAAGTAGGGACGGATATGTGTTATATGCTTTCAGTGGTTGAATGTTTTCCGGATCACATTAAAAAATATCATCAGAAGATACACAATGTTTGATGATGGACATTGTGTTTGCAACTGGTGGATCTGGGGACTTCCTGGGGCAATCGAGATCGAAAGACAAGTCAGTAAGATTACTCATTGTCCCACTTGGGTTGTTCTTTACATATGAAATATTGGTTCGTCTTACTTTCCTTCGGAGTGGCGTCTTGTCACCAAACACTTTTATAGACTTAAAGTTTGTGGCATGCCTAATTTGGTGTCGTCTTTCGACGAATCCGTCCGTTACAAGTTCACTTGTGAAAGGCAGTAACAGTGGATAGCATTTTCGCAGTACTTCCTTGCGAAGTCTCAGGCAATGGCACTCTTGTTCTTCCATTCTACTATCATTGAGTAAGACTCTCCTCACGGGAAACAAAAGTATTTTTCAGGTACGTTAAACGCCACCATTTTACTCGCGCAGCGTAACCGTTTATGCAGTTCCGTGGCTGATGTGTAAGTAAACGTCCCAGCGGCTACGAGATCTTCATGAATAGCAGTGGTCTCAGGATTGGTATTAGTTGAGACATTTAGAATGTCAACTATCGGATCCAGCAGGTGCAAAAGTTTGGCTAGCTCTTCGCACTTACTGTGTAGTTTCGCCACTTCAGCCTCCCAGTCCGTTATTTTTCTGACCTGATCTGCGAGAACATCGTTAATAGGAACTGAACATAACTCGGTGTTGTTCCTTCCTTGTAGTATGCTAATACTTGTGTTAATATTCACAGCTGAAATTACTGTTCTAGCAGCTGGTTCGGGCTCGTTAGCAATGGCGGAAATTGAGCAGGTGTCGGTCGTGGTGTCGAGAGATTTTACGCATTTTTGCTGTCACCATGCTTCTTTGCATTAAGGTGGTCGCTTGGCGACCGACAATTTTGGAGAGTACTTGACTTTAGGGGCACTATGGCACAATATTACTTTTTTTAATGAATTATGTTTAAAACGTTTCAAAGCAACGGTGGAGCAAATAATATTCCAATTCGAGCGATTAAATGATATGAACGGAATGCACGTAATACACACCGGCCTAAACCGGTGTTGCCTAATGGTAAACACGAAGATACACTGTTGGGGTGGGTGTATTGCCTGGAAAATATTTTACTTCCGGCGACTTATTTGAAAATTTTTTGATTATTTTGATTGTATTTTTCGCGACCTGGCCTGTGAAAACTCAGTTTCAGCACACCTATCTTCTGATTGGCCCATTCCAATCTTCGTGCATCCATTTTGTTTGGAACCCCCAGGGTCATTTAAGGTATATATATACAGAAGCTGACCTGCTATGCTATATTTATCTTGATTGTGTTTAGGCTTACATTTGAGGGTAGGGGTCTTCTGTTTTACCCTGGGATTTTTGAATAACGTTACGCCCCGCGTTCCGCGTTTACCACCGACGTATGGTATCTTTATGTGTTATCCACTTCCAGGTTTCCAAGACTACGCGGTTCATAGCAGTAGTGTGCGAACGCTTTCAACGGTTTTGATAAATATGGCATTATAGGCAATAGACAACGGCCGTCCGGATGATTTTGCTTAAAGCTATTCAAAACTGGCGTAGTACCATTTACACTCCAGCTGTTTGGCACGAGAATTCTAGAGATGGTTTTCATGATTAATAAGCTAAAGGTTCAGAATATTGAGTGACCACTTCCTGGCGGCGCCTGAAGAAGATAAGCGTCGGGTCCCGAATAACTAGCCATAAGCCGTCGGGAAGTTAAAAAGGCCTTACAGGCAAATTACCTATATTACTAAGGCAGTCCATCGATGCACAACCGGATCTGGCTGGCGGCAACAATACTGTGGAAAGATTCGGAAGCTTTTCAGAAACAAGGTGACAGCTAGGCATAAAAATTGGTAGGTCAACCTCTAGGGAAGTTTATCACTTCTGTAAGCAGCCCAGGGCGTACAAGGGACTGTGGATAGGGAATCACTCCAAAACTCTTGTGGCACGTAGAGAAGAAAAGGACTCAGGTACGTTGGTCGTTTCGTCGTATCTCCGGTAGGACTTACTGGGCATTCGGGCTCAAATAAACATTCCCAGTTGATCTCACTTCTTTTATTCATCATTTTGTCAAAAAGATATGCAAAACAGTGAAGAAACATGAATTTGGAAGCTGCCGATCAGCCATTCTGAAATCAGCTGAAATTGTTGGGAATGGTGAATATGCGTGGGATTGTGAAGCACCGTGCTGAGAGTAGTCATTCATCTGCATACCAATATGCATTTATACGGCATACGTTTTGTATCACCGATTCGACTTGGTTCCTCGAAAACATGAAGGAACGATTAGGCAGAGGAGGAAAACTCAAGGTTTGCGGTAATTGTGTCGTCCGCCGATATGGTGTTTCAAGGCCAAAACGAGTTAGAAACGGCCATTTAGGCGCGAAAAGATATTTTTCAAATTTTCCATGAAATATTAAAATGTATATTACGGGAAATATATCTAGACTTCTTCCAATATACTAGTGGTGTTGCAATGGAAAAAATCAGGTGCACCTAAAAAGTGCCCATATTTGCACTTTTGTTGAAAAAAATGTCGCCCGTAGTGAGATCACCTTCGACGTCCCCAAAATCCTAAACTCCCCGCGGCGTGAGAGTCGCCTTGCCAGTACCACCGCCCTGGTCGACATTACCTTGTGAATGTAAATTTACTACAAACCACTAACATCAATGTTAGTGTGTTGGCTTAGGTATCGCAGTTTTACTTGTAAGCATATGGGGAATCTGCGCCATCTCTACCACTGTA
>JTDE01008564.1:21320-38603 GCA_014338405.1 Paragonimus skrjabini miyazakii | reverse complement strand
AGGTTTGCGACTGATGAGAGTAAACGAAATGTCAACATATCGCAACACGTGTTTTCTTTCTGCTCTGATGAAATGTAACATTGTTGTCATATGTAGCTACTAACGAAACCGGAATGACGAATACCTCAAATTCAAAATCTCGTTCCTTCCTTTGTGTCCAGTTTAGGGCATCCTTAACATGTATCCCTGATGTTACAAGACATTGGTACATGGTTTCGTGACCGACTCATCTAGTGTTATTTGCGTCACTCAGAACTATTAACAATTTCTTCACTTACATACATAACCATCTGTTACAGTTCGTCATTCCTTTGGACTTGCCACTTACCATTTACATTCAATGAAGACGATGATTTTGTCAATCTCGAGTAAATTGATTTACCTTACTGATTGACTGTATATCTTTTTATCAACCGAACCCTTGCAATTAATCTGCACAGGCGCCCCTATCTGATCTACCCCCTATGAGGGGTTGCTCAACAAGCACCTGTCTTAGCAACCAAGGACAATCCTTCAAATAACTGCCAATGTGCCTTCTCAGGGATCTGTTCGAAAAATTGCCCAATCAGCTGCTAACTCCACGATATTTCTCATCCTATTTTACAGATCGATTTCATCTAACCGATTATTAAGTCGGTCACAATGGGTTGCTGTTGAATGTTTGGGGGTACGACCACTTCAGTTAGCTGAATTTACACTCACCAATAGTGAATGAATCAGTTTGTAAAGTTCGAAATTTACTCGAACAAAGATATCGCTCTTGCATGCTGTCCTAAACCCGATATTTCCCGTCGTTATTAGCTAATGCAACAATCTGCTTCCCTGTATCATTACTATCATCATCATAGACAGCAATACATCAGTGGTTCACAATGATGCTTAACTGTCACAAAACCACGAAGGGAAAAAAGCAAATCCTGTACAGAAAGAGAGAAGAAAAGAATAAGAGAGGAAGGGACCTAACTACCAAGAATAACTACGTCTATATTCAAACATATAACATCAAGGTGCCTGCACCTCGCAAACAAACAACCAACCTGTAAATGAAAGTAAGGCGTCATCAGCAAGACAGCTTCCTTGCGGCTTTCACTGTCTCGCGTCACTAAGTGAACTCACTTCACAGACAACTCGGACAAACAGCAACAACATTCACACCACTGAGCTCGGTTAGCAGCCACGCATTCTCAGATCGCGTCAGATTTGATTTCTTAGTTAGACCCATTGGATATGGATGGTCCAGTATGTTGTGTACGACGTGAAAATTGATCGGTCAAAGCTGCAGGGACCGTCAGGGTAAACGATATCCTCTTTAATTTCGTTAAATATAATCCTTTATTACGTCCAAATGGTATTCGTTTGAGTGTTGGGCGACGTTGGTGCTCTCCAGCAGGAGACATCTCGCGTCCCAATATCACAGACTGGATTTACCCTGGGCACTAGTGAATGGACTGAATGACTTGAAGTTGTACGCACACAGACCAGTCGACTGTGAAAGAAATCACGGATAACGAATGATGTACACATTCAAAAATTTCATCAAGTTCGCAGTCACCTGTGGGATTGAACATCAGTTGGTTGATCGTCATACCAATGGGAACTGCAGAACAGCTCGTTACATAGAAAGTAATCCTGGTCTTTGACACAGAAAGAAGCAGAAACATCGAAGACAATTTGTAACGTTCTGATCAGCTACCAGAGGTAGTGCTTCAGTATATCCTCGTCGAGATAAAAATTGAGGGTGATAGTTTGTCTTCATCTGGACGCACAAGGAACATCTGAAACGTGTTTTACTTTAACCTAGATGCCATCTCTCTAATAGTGGTTGGAACTGGACAATTATCCATTTGCTAAGCACATTGTGACCTATCCGCTCGTCAGCCCAAAAATACATGATGGGAGTCTGACGTCTAATGTACGGGGTATAGCCGACTAAGATAAGTAGAAGTGGCCCCCTCGATTAAGTGGTAATTATCCCAAACTACCACGGCCTGATCGAGTGGAAACGGACGTCACTCTGATGGTGGCATACGAACAATCCGTTAGCGGGTGTGACCATAATGGGACATTGGCGCACTTCAGTGATAGACACTCTCAGCTTCAACTAACATCGATTCTGATTGGTGCTGCTCTGTTTTGGTTTTTATTGACATTAAGTGATTTAAAAATATACCCCAATTCCTAGACGATCTGGTATGCTCTTTTCAGGACAAAACATGAAGATATTTTTAAATAGTTTTGATCTGTTTTCAGGGCTGGACACTTGAGACGTTTTGTGCCTTGACCTAAGTGCCACTGCCCCAGGTGCATCATCTGTGTCAATTGATGACATCTAACTAGCTTGCTTTCAACAGCACTGATATCATTTTAAAGGCAATATGTTGTCGGTAGGCATTTCTGAACGCTTGACAACAAAATAGAGCCGTTTAATTGACCGTACAATTTGTGCACCTTGATAGGACAGTTTGCAAGTACCTGTGTTTATAGAATGGTCTGCGACCCGAACAGACCGGTTCGAACCACGATGACGTCCATTGAGGTGTTGTGACCTTGCAGACCCCTATCTATTGAGAATCAAAGCTTACTGAGGAGATTGCAACCCAGTTTTATAAGACTGATCCTGCAGTGTATATCATCTGCCTGATTTGGTCAGATGCTAATCTGGATTGCGCTATCTCCTTTACTGGCTACAAGAATAGCTCACCCAATGTTCACGTCCAGTTTGTTTAAACCCCCTTATAATCAGTCACTATGGCAGAGGGTAAACAAGCAGTTGATCACGTGCGTTGTCAAGACAAAGTGAGAGCAGAGCCCGACGGCAAGCGAAGATGCTTGATCGTAAACAAACGACTAATCAGTAAGCGGCAATGAAATGACAAGATCACCCTTGCACCAATGAGAAGCGGTGGGTGTCTTACGGATCAGAACGAAGTTAATCACAGGGCTTTCGAAAAGTAGCTTGGTCCAAACAATACTCCATTAGAGTACCCAAATATTTGATGTTACAGACCGATCTGGAATCCTGAAACGCGGAAGTTTCTCTCCATGGAGCCGGTTGTGAAGATGTGATATCGAGTGGGTGAGAAGAGTATATCACACCGAATAGTGATATATACTTGCATGTCTCTTCTCGGTGAGTTTCTTATCCCACAAGGGAACGTGTCCAGTTCACCAAGTTCTGCACAACTTTTGAGAATAACTCGTGTTTCACGATGTCTGCCAGTCAGCTATCGCCTCCATCTTGTAATAAAGAAAGTATACTGGCGGACACGATAAACCATGTGAATTGTTTACATATATGTATACCACCAAATGGCAGATGGCGAGGGAGCGATCCCTCTAAAACACCTCAATTTTAAGATTGATGACGCCCCTACCGCTAACTGTCGCATCATGTGATGCTGGATTATAATGACATCTTCTAAATGATGACAATTGTCGACGGGTCAAGGCAGCAGTGATCGGTATGCCTAGACCACAAAAAACAAGCAACGTCCTTAGTTTTAAACAACAGTCCACCCGAAATCGTTAAGGAGAGATGAATATACGGTTGTCCTGCCGTCTGAAAAATAGATACAATTGTATTACTAAACAGAAGTGACTATGTGTCAAGACTTGCTCAATGATCCAACTGTCTATACGAAACTATGGGGAAAGGAGAATACAGTGAACACTTTAAGTAATAAACTAAACATAAAACTGATGACCTTCGAAAAACAAAACAAAGTCAGTGACAGCATCCTGGGAGAATTCAAACCTACCCAGAGTCCCACTCCGAGATTCTACGAACTGCCTAGAATTCACAATTAGAAGTGCTCCAGTCTATCAGCCAACAAGATTCCTCTGCAGGTTAATAAAACCAGTGCTCAGAAACAGCCTCTCGCACATAAGCAGCGCTCCCGAAGTACGGGGCTTGATGTTGGAAGAGGAGGTTGATGTTCGCACGCCGTTCACTCGTATCCCGAACAAATGGACGTTAAACGAGCTGACCGATATGGTGCAGTACAATGAGCAACCGCAAGAATGCACCGAGCGGACGTCGTAGACCTAGCACGAATTTGTACGGAAATTTATCTAAAACTTGAAGACAGTACGTTAGTAAGAAAAGGGAGTAACGGTGGGACCACCACTTGCTGAAGTCGTTATGCAATTCTTCAAAAGAACCGTTCTCAGAATACCGTCCGGCATTGTGACTGAGGCACGCAGATTGTACATTGGTTACCGTCAAGAGTGCAGAGATTGAGAGTCTCCATCAGGCCATCAATAAGTTGTTACGGGAACTTCAACCCAACAAGGAAGTAGAGACCAATTCATTTCTGGGTGTACAATTATTGAGATAATCTGACTGAACCACACAGACGATCGTAAATCACAACCGGGCACAGTATTGTTGATTAATCATCTGACTGTACAAACAAGCTATGTACGAACCTTACTCAGAATAACCGCCTATCCCCACAGCCTGCCCGATAAGGGAAAGAGAACATCATAAATGATTCATGTGGAACAGGTGCTCCAAACCACTTATAAATGCGTGCACGAGAACCCGACTGAATGCTGCCTTATATAAACGGAATCTCGGGGTCAGCGGGTCGCATCACAGAGGAAGCTGAGATTAAAATCGCCCACAGAATAGTAAACAGCTTTCGAAGTACGCTTTCTAACGTCAAACACAGTTGATATGCACGAAATGGCGGACGCAATATACTTTATTCCTTGTCAAGATTGTGGCCAGGCTTGTGTAAGCAAAACTGATGAACAGTTGGAAACAGGTCTACGCGAACACCTCGATATTGAAAAAAGCAGAGTGGAAATCATCCCTGTAGCAACACTGCATAACTACGTGCCAAGAATTCCAACTGGCAAGCGTCAGTGATCGAATTGGCAAGGGAGAAGGACCGACCAGTTCTTGAGTCAATCTTCACTCACAATGCCTTAAACAAACACATCGACTTCGATACTCACCACACTCTACTGGTTACAAAAATACGAAAAAGGCGAGTGACATACACAAACATACTGAGGAGTCGGTAATCTATGATTTTTCCCATCCCCATTGTTTTTGTCAATGGATCTCGGTGTGAATTTGAAGCGCCACTATAAATACCCGTCACTCGATGTTCGCCTTTATATTCAATTGTATGTACGTGCAGATATAATCTAATTAGTTATTACGTGTAATTATACACATTCATTTCGTTGTTCACATGATTTACTTCATCACATCCCAGCAATCACGTGCAAGCAGTGACTGCCAAGCACTGATTACAGACAAACGTCTCCTGCCCAAGTAGGCCGAGTTTACAATCACGTAGCAGAACAGAACGTATGGATGTTAAACGTGTCCACTCTTTCGTGAAAATGTTCTTCTCCGTCGCTTCAAGTGACACCGATTAGCAAATGCCATTCTGATCTTTTAAATGCGACTGCTGATTGCTCTACTTACACTTCCATTAACGCTTATGTAACCGCCCGAACAGTTAAAATTATCCACCAGTAGATGGAGTGAATCCAAGGTGAAGTAATAATATTCACGTACGATATATATATATATATGCATAAATGAAATGGATAAAACGATGGAATAGCAATTACAAATAACAATATAGATACAAAATTGTGGTGTGTCGGGAGAGAGGACGAAGTCATAAAACACGCACGAGCAATGAGTAATGGATCCAGACATCACCAAGCTGGTTGAGTGTTGGCAAGGCGTCGCATACGTCTGAAATTGGATTGAAGAGAATATAATGACGGAAATTATCAATTATTGCACGAACTGCCTTCTATACTCACATCTAGTTACCGGGTGAAATAGGCATATTACTACTGTCAATCATAAGAAGAAGCTAAGACGCCAAGGTCATGTTCCCCATGGGAACCGAAAACTCGGATGGCGTATCGAAAACATTACATGTAAGATGAAATTGCAGTAAAGTCAACAACCTAACATCTCTAAGTGAATGTCCACTGTATAGGTTTGAGGGTTTTTCACGAGTTCACCAATTTGATGAGACCTAGTAGCACTAGTAGGTGATTGGCATACCTGGTGTTTCTGTCCTGATCGCGAATCTTCTTTTCCATTTCCGCATCCGTTAACACTTCGACGATCGGGCTCCACTGATCGGCCTCGTTCGAGTTACGAAATACCACATCAACAGTGGGAAGTGGCGATTCGCTGGAATATTGAATGGATAAGTTTACAGATAAGTGAACACTGCAAATAATTATGAGATGAGACCTGCCTAAGCAAGTCACGTTCAGCGACCGTGGAAGACACTATAAACGACCTGTGTATTGTCATCATAGCAGATCAGTTATGTGGGGCGACTGTCCAATCCCCGGTTATCTCAATTACTTTAATCTATCTTTCGACAGTTTGTCTATTCAGTGCTTCAGAAGGATCAAACGTGATTTTGTCAGACAGCTTATCAAAGCTATGACGCTATTCTTCATTGTACATTTTGTTTACAGATTCCGATATTTACAATCAGTCCTCGTCGGTTAATAATGCACATCTGCGCCATAGTTGCCTACTGTATAACTGCTCGCCAAATATGATCAGCCTATTTCTGAAAGTTTTTGGTTTCTGAAATGCATCCGATCAAACAGTAAGCTTTCGTCTGTAGGATCAATTAACTGCTCCGATTCTGCACCCACTTTATCTAGAGTACGCGCCACCTGGCATGACATCAAATGCCTTGTAAGTTAAACACTCCAACAGTTAAAACTAAGGCAGTCGATCACTTATGTCATGTAGGCGACTATCCATTTGGATAATAGACGGGTACGTTAGTATCGGCCTAGTCTGGGACAACAGCGCATTGAACAGGCAAGCAGCGATCAATAACTATCAGAAAAGGTTATCTAACACAAACAGACAGTAGCAAACTATGGAACAAAAAATTTCCCAATGAATCACCAATCCAGTCCAATCGACATACCTGAAAGCATAGATGCGTTGATGCCAAGCCAATTGGCCACGAATACTGTAAGCAACAGCGGTCACGAATTCGCCGCCCAACCCCAACTCCGCACATAATCGGCCGGCAAACAGTTCTGGCGAATTCTCTGCTTCAGACATGTCCCATTCGAACTGATCCACTAAAGAGATGTTACCCACGTGAATGTTCAGGCGAATGATCACCCGAGTATCTTTCTGACCGGCAAGCATATCTTCGGTGGGATGAGCTTCGACCTGTAAAACAGTCCACATAAGCATGAACTTATTGTGATTACAGCAAAAACAACGGTGATCACCATGGTTGATCGATTCTAAACCGAACTCACTTGTTGTTTGATTGCACTGACAATAGCGGGCACAAAGGTAATAGGATTCAAATCCAAATCATCACACAACACCTCGGCCATTTGCTCTGGTGTGATGAGCTGCTCGTTTCGGTTCCATGTGAAACAGTCTCGTAGCTTGACTCCGTCACATTCGATGTCTAACCGAATCGGGACAAGGCACTCCGGCTGGCAGGCGTTTTCGTGAAAAGCCACTGGATCTGAATCATCCAGGCAGAAGGGAAATGTGCTTCCCTTGCTTGTCTGACGAGCTGCATCAAATTCAGTGGGGAGAAGGAAGAGAGAAGTGTTGCAGCCAAAATAGAACAATGAATAACGCTATGACAGGCGAATGCTTGTGAACAGTACAAACCCAAACTCAGTTAAAGCAACAGATAGAAAACGTGACCTCTGTGAGAGTGGTGTATCGGTGCCCAAACCAGAGACAAAGTACAGGTGCTGGACCTCAGTACTTACCGGCATGCCATGACCTCGGTGTGAACGATATAAACTGGTTCGGCAGATTGTCAGTACAACGGTTTTTTTTGCAACAGTGGCGCAAAAAGTGCTAAAGTGGATTTTTTTTTGAGGATATCTTAAGGATAAATAGGTTGTGGGGAAATGGAACTTTTAACTTTTGTTGTTTTTGTCTGGAACCGGGAAGTGTCTAAAGTAACACGGTCCAGCAACGAGGTCAAAGTTGACGCGCGAGGCAACCGTTTATGCACGGAATAGAAGCTGATGGCACCCACCGATGTGGCATGAATACCAAAGTTCTCACATTGCTGTACATCAACCAGTGACCCAGCTGTCAAAGCAAGGATTATGAACAGATAGTTCATATCTATCGGAAACTTTCATTTGATTTCTAATTCCACACAAATTTCACAACTGCACCTCCAGTCGTAACTGTCTAAACATCTAAAAGATTACAAAGACCTGACTCAAGGATGATGACAGGACAGGGAATACAGCTATTGGCTTGATGGTGAGATAGGTGGGCAGTGCTGTGTTAGTGACAGACAATTAACAAGCATCCAGGATCGTCGCATCCTGATTTGTACTAACGAAAGCTGGTACCCCATTTCATTTCTGTTGCCAAACAAGGCTGACGAGTCCGACTTTCTTGCCCGTTTATGCCGTTGAGTAATCGAGCATGTCGAGACGTAACGGCTTGCCCGATAATGTTTCTGTGGGTATAGCAATACACAATAAGCCATGCACAGCTGACTTATCTCTTTGTCAACTGAACAAGGGTCGCTGTGGCAATCACTATACTTAGCAAGAAAATACTGCGTGATACGATTCACCATGTGGCGACCGAGCTCAGGTCGATGTAACTGATGTGTACTAGTAACTAGGTTAATCTTCGACTGGCCTAGATTGTGCTATATTATGGTCCACATTCCGCATACGTACAACATGCAAAATTCTGATCGCATACCTGTGCGTAATCTGCTGATTGGTGTTGGACACGGAACAGAATCAAGATGAAAGGACGTGTTCGGTGCGGATCCCAGCCCGATCCAACGGCCTGAGGTTTCACGTTTTGATTTGGCACCACTCGCAGATAGATGGTCAGTCGCACTGCCAGTCCCGCCGGCCATTGGGATACCCAAACCGACAGGACCATTAAGCCCGCCGGTGGCTGATGCTGTTCGGTTGATAGTTCCGGTACCACCAGCTAGTGATTTAGCATTGGGTGTCAAGGTCACCGTGCCCACGTTGTTCGATCCAAACACACTCCCAGTGCTTCCAGAGTTGCACAGTGCAGTTTCCCGTGTTGCTGTGCCAACGGTCTCTTGAAGCTCGACAGAATGATCGTCTTGACCACAAAGAATCTCATTGACTTCACAGGTACGCAAAAGCATCGCATTGATAGCCGTGATGGGGGAAGCGAGACCTGTTTTAGAATCAACGTAAAATAGCCGTTTGCATACGGCACCATAAACGAACGATGAGCAACTGAAGTGCAACGGCGTTAACAAAAGTGAGAGATTGAAAGCAGCAAAGAAGAGCAACCGACAAGCTACTAGTAAACGATATATTGTACGAAGCTTGTAGGACATAACTTCGACTATTCAAACATCCAGGTAGTTTAACAGAGTACAATAAAGGGAAGTGATCATCAAGGTGCCTTCAGATAATATACTGGGATTCCGTGAATAACACAACGCGGCCTAACAGGTAGCACTGAAAATGAACTGTTTTCGCGTGGATTAATCACGTTCGGCTTAATAAGTGCAAGGACATATTGTTGGTCAAACGGTTATGCAACTGTACTGCTTAAGTCGTGTTTCAATTAGTCAGAAAGTAACTTGACAGTTTCAACGTCAACGTGAAAATTCAAGATAACGAAGTTTATTCAGACTGTACAACAGGAACACGTTAAATTTAACGAACCTTGCTGCGAGTTACATCAAATTGAACCTTCTTGTTATCGACTGGACAGATAAGTTGAACTTATCAGATCGATCTATAGACCAGCTTATTAAATTCACTCCTTTTCAAATACTTGAATTACAGAACTTATCCCAACCACCTCAACCGTGGCCGCTTCCAGAAAAACCATAGTCAGAGCGCCGACGGAAACAAGATGTACTGTTCCAGACAGACCCGAAGCGACCTAATTACGAAACACCTGAAGGGGAAGGTGTCACCAACGGCTCGAGACAAAATGATCTCAGTTGGGGCGCGCATCGTGGCGCTCACCGAAAGGTCAAACAAGTGCACCAGACAGGAAATATGCGTCGACCGAACAACAACCCTGGAATATGTCATGGGGTGACCAACGCAGTCGTCGGTCAAGGTAGAGGCCAAGCTACTGAAGCGAAGCCAATGAAGCCAGCTGCTGTGTTGATTTCATATATGATGCCCTATTGACAATATACAGACAACTTTTGTCGTGCCTCATTGCTGATTCTTTTGCAATCAGTCGGGATAGCTTGAGTTCGTATTAACCAGCGTTACAACAGTCACACACAACAATACATAAGCGGGATACATTTATGTATGAACGTCACGCAACGATAGAAAGAACAATAAACCTTAGTTTAAGAGTAAACAAGAAGGAAGACATGAAGCTCAATTACTAGGCATCTTGTCCAACATCAAACGTTCAACATAAGGCTGTCTATACCGTACAAACAAACAAGCTGAAACTGAGGGCAAGAGAGCATTACTTTCGATGTCTCCTACCCCACTCTATGAATTACACTCAATCCACACATACATTCAGGCAAACAACAGCAGTGTACACACCACTGAGACCAGCTAGCTGCCAATTCCATGTGAGCCACAAGGGCTCCAGCCGTTGCGTACAAAAAGCTTAAGAATCAGCAAAATAATTTTAAATGGTGAATTACACTATACATAAATTGCAGTGTGTCAACTTCTCACATGTTACAATTTCTAATCGTATGAAAAGTGCTAAATATTACCAGTGCATGATGTAAGTGAGAAGTCTAATGTTAACCGACAACAACCTAAACTCCAATGGTTTACACAATTACACCCAGTCCCCGTGTTAAGTATGAGAGCTATTAACGATTGGCTCCCATTCAAAGGGGGGCTCTCAGTTGTTCGAACCAGTTAGAACAACTGAATCAAGGCCCTCACTAATGCCTCATTACCATTGTTGAAAGACGTTGGCAAGATGTCATTTAAGTAAGCAGTCCTACAGTATATAAAAGCTGATACAGTTACGAACCACAACTTTAGTAGGTTGTTCAAAATATACTGATGTGTGACGGCAATATGGTGAAAGCAGAAAGCCTGCTAAATATTCTTTCGTAACGTTCGGCCCAATGAACTAATCGCCTGGACGTATTATGTACGAGTATCATGTGCACCGCTAGTGAATCCTCCGATAGATAAATTCCCAAGCTCGGTGGGGTGGATGAGTTTGAAAAGTTCGTTAGTATGTCTTGCTCGAAAAGCGACTTACATCGCGTTGCCCTTTTTACTTAGTCCAGTTTTTCGATCAGCAATTAAAATATACCCAAACCTTTATGAGTATCTTTCTCTGAACTGTTATATCAACTGCCATAAAAGATGGTCTGTCTGACATTTAACAATTTCAAGGATTTTTAAAGAGCCAGTGTGTACCGAACCCATGGACTAGTATACCGCATATTACAGTACTTTTCATTTGAAATATCCATGAAATTCGCAGCATGTAGCAGTTGAGGTCCTTGAAGTAAAAAACTGTCGGGCTTGAATTCTAGGCTAGCATAGCACACATGTTTATATCATTATCAGCAGCAGCACCAGCTTTGTGTCTTATCCTCGGCTATCATGACTCAGACTTTCGTTGAACCTGACAGAAACCCACGAAACAGTCGACTAGAAAATAATTACAAACGTATAAGGAATAAAAACCAGGCAAAAACAATGCAGACCTACGAAGAGTCGTCGATCCTAAGGACATGAGCATACCACTGCATGTGACATAGTTCCACCTCTCAGTGTTTCTAAACAGCGAGAGGTTGATATCAGAACTGACAAAACTCTCCCAAACGATCTGAGAGACTGAAGAGGTACCTTGTGATTGGTGCCTATCAACAGTAATCCCCGTTTTCAAAAAGGGGGCCCGAAGTCTCCGTGACAATCACAAAGGCATCAATCTTGTGTCTGTTGCATCCAAGTTGATCACTGGCATCATTTTACGTCGGCTCAATAAGCCCAGCGAAAGTCAGATACGCGAAGAACAGGCAGTATTCCAATCCGATTGGGGGTGCGTTGATCACAGTTTTACCTTACGACGGATCTTGGAACATCGGCACTCTTACAAACAACCGACGGTCTTGGTCTCCTTGGACCTCAAGGCTGCTTTCGATTCAGTTGTTCGTAACGTTCTCTGGAGTTGTCTCCTTCGCAAGAGAGCACCAGGGAAATACGTGAACCTATTGAGATCACTGGATGCTCACTCTGTAAGCAGGGTGAGAGTTTATGGACAACTGTCTCGGGCGTTCATCACTTCTAGTGGTGTTCGTCAGGAATGTCCGATTTCTCCCTTCCTGTTCAATCTTGTCATGGACGACATTCTGGAAGATGCGCTTCGGGAATCCAGCGGGCTTGGTGTTGAGCTTTTTCCTGGTACTCGGTTGACCGATCTGGAGGATGTGGACGACACTGTCCTACTTTGCCCCTCTGCCGAAGACATGCAGACCATGCTGAACAACGTGAGTGACCGGGCTGGGTTGTATAGAATGCGCTTCGCACCTTCAAAGTGCAAAATACTGCTTCAATACTGGGGCATTTCCACCCCAACTTTCTTCATTGCAGGTAATCCGCTTGAGACTGTGGATAGTTTCACACACTTGGGTAACACTATCTCGTCAGCTTGTAAAATTGTTGATGAGATATCAGTGAGAATAGTAAACGCACGAGTTGCCTTTGCCAAACTGCGTCATCTGTGGCGTCGAAAAGACGTCCGGTTGTCGCTGAAAGGAAGGGTATATAATGCTTGTGTGCGTTCTGTTTTGCTTTATGGTTCGGAATCGTGGCCTGTTCGCGAGGAATATATCAACAGGCTTGCTGTGTTTGACCATCGTTGTCTCCGTCAAATAACCCAAATTAAATGGACTGACCGCGCGAGCAACACGGCTGTTCGCCGGCGCGTATTTCGGAATGTTCGGGATGCGCGATCAACTGGCCAACTAATCACGGTGCTTGCGATGGTTGGGTCACGTACTCCGTATGTCATCTAATCGTTTACCGTACCGGGCATTATACGCTGAGGCCACCAACAGTTGGGTAAAACCGCGTGGTTGTCAAGCAACAACGTGGTCACGAAACATGAAGACCCTGACTGCTCCATTGAGAAAAGTGGGTGGGTGTCGCCTGGCTGGCTAGGGTCCTCTAGATCACTCAAATCGCTGGTTGGAGACGCTATCCGAGATGGAGGTGTGCGGCAGTCAATGGCGTATCTGTATCCATACCATTTCTAGCTCTTCCGCTTAGTGTTCTTTTAATAATTTTCAACCTTCTTAGTAGCGTTTTTTTTCTAAGATATTCCATGTCACTGTTTAGAAGAGCGGCGGCCCGAGCCACAGTACTTCTGGTCAGGCTCATGGCTGCTATGATGATGGTGGTGGATGATCGTGAACTCCTCAACCACACAGACGACGTTTACCGGTTACTGAGGTTTCTTCCAATCGTCCGCAATCATACAGAACATAGTGCGGTGCGGAAGACGTTTCATCACCATACGCAATACATGATCCAATCAACGAAGCCTATACGTTTCTACTACTTCAGCTATCGGTTAAGAATTTACACATCTGTCGACTATGCGACGATAGACTATCGCGCTGCTCACACAATCTGCTCAAGTGAGATGGATTAGCTAGCGGGGACAACGATGATCGAATGCTGAAAATCTGAAGGCACTTGCCGCACGAATGGGTCAGCTTTCTGAACCACAGAACAAAACATACCGCACATATATTATAAACTCTGCAGTTAATCAACGATTGGAGTTTGGTGCAATATCGCAGGCGACGAATACTGGTGAATGCATCACATGCTTTTGCTATCCTCACGGACGCCTTGCCAGCGATATTACAGGCTAGTATGACGACGCCACGCATGTGTGCCCCGACTGACAGTTTCAAGCGGCCTGTTCGCAACAACAAAAATAGAGTCGGTGCTAACCCAATCCTGAAACAGCACTTTGCACTTCGCGAATGTAAATATCATACATACCAGCTATACTGTTTAATAGTTTCAACAGTCTGTATGTTCCATGCAGAAGTAAATGAAACAATGCCGTCCAAATACTTAATATCAGCCAAATTATTACTTGGTAGAAGCTCCATTTCGGGATCCTTGGAACCACTGAGTGCTGCTTTAAGAATATCATCCAAGATCGAGTTGAAAAGGAAAAGGAGATCAGACACGTCTGACGAACGTTATTTAGTATAAAGAACATTTAAATAGATGACCATAAATGCGCACTCTGCACTCAGAGCGGATACACGACTTCAACAAGTTGACATATCTCGTTGAGGTTCCTCTGTGATAGAGACAGCTCTAGATAGCCTGTTGGGCAACCGAGTGAAAATCAGTCTTTAGGTCCAAAAATATCACTACCACTGACTGAGAAGGAGTGTCGATACATCCGTGTAAATCGGAAGACGAAAATATGATCGATAAACCGAGGAGACCTGCCTATTCTTCTCCTGTTCGGCTTTCTGTATTTCGGTCGATATTGTTTCATGAGTTCCATCGAACCGGCGGAATCTCACTTCCATTATATGAAATGTACCGTACAAACAGATTTCTTCGCAACAGTTGTTGATATTTCTGGTCGATGCTCGTTTGGATCCCTCGGTTTTCGTCACCCGATCAATCTGATTATCGGTGACATTTGATTCGCGCATCGTATACATGTCCCATCGTAGTTAAGCTTAGTGCCTTACTAATCAGCTGTTGCGATCGTTTGGGTCATCGTCCACCGAAGCAGAGAAGTGATCAACAAAGCACCAGTGACTGATCTGGGAACGTGTTCCAACTAAGATCGACAATCTCAGATTGAGTCCCACCATCTATAACTAACTAAGATGATCTATTTGAGACTAGGCCTGATTCGGAGGGGGATATCAAGTGAAACGGTCACGCGTACGGGGGTCTAAAACTAACGTTGGCTAAAAATAAGCTGTGCTCCACGCACGGTTGCAATGGCCACCCACTATCGTCTGAACGATGTGACGCTAGCCCAAACCCGCCATCTAAGCCAGACTCGCCATCGTTAGTGAGACAGACCTGGACGTTGGTAATTTCTGTCAGAACCAAATGTGGACTTAAGGAGAGCAAACGAACGTAACTGAACTGCATCATTTCATGCGATGTCACGACAATCGATAACGACAAAAACTGAAGAAGTGAAACGATTTACAATGATTTGATGTACGGAACCGAAGTGTCCAGTGGCCATGTCGACTCATAATGAGCCTAGCGTCCGATCAAAAATGATCTGCTGACGTGCAAACCTTAAAGGCACTTATAAAAACTCTAGATATCGACAAGAGACAGTGAGAACCAGAGCCAAGGCCGAAAAGGATCGAACTATACGGAATAGGGTCAATAGTATTAGCAACATATATTGTAAAATAAATAAAAGCACTGCTAAATATAGAGGCTAGGAAGGTTCTACAAAATGAGTTGGAAAGTATAGTGGGGGAGTGGTCAACAGTAACGTAGTTTCGTCTATCTATCCCGGTGGACGTAGAATGCTCGGCGGTTCAGTTCACACTGCGAGATGGCTAACACGATATGAGACTAGCAACAGTGCAAAATGGCTTTCCGTGAGTCAAGTATACTGCCATGACGCTCGGGCCGACATAGAACGATTAAAATTGTTAACTAAAGCCTTTATCGCAAAGTAGCGAGTGAATGACAGTAAACCATAAAGCGAGTACTCTTTCCCCAGAAGATGAGGATATTGCAGTTCGTTATACTTTCACCCGATGGTTTCCTTGGCATAAGTGACCCTGTTGGCATGATCACCAAACCATTCAATGCAGCCTACTTGTGAATCAAGATGTGCATACTGTCACACCGAGTACATATCTAGTCGCTTGGTGAACATGAGTAGCACCAGTGAATAGGAAGCAAGACAATACATCCATATACATGCACACCCTTGGAATACTAACTGTTAACAAGGTATTTATTTCGATAAACGTAGATATTTTCAGGAACAGACATGTTGACTATGAGCAAAATGTTCTTCAATCACCCTGTGATGACATACATTAACATCTGCTACGCAAGGTCACATAGGAATTCAATAATGTCAAGATGTGAACTACAACATATGCAACTATGATTTTGATTAAAACATTCAAGATTCAGAGTTCATGTTGTTGTATAAGAACGGGTGAAATTTTATTTGCGGCTGCATAAGTTGTAGAATCAGAGTGACTAGGTCGCCTCTGCATACACAGACTTCGTTCACAATTCATGAACAACCAGCAGGGTTGTACAACATGAAGCCCTTTACGGAAGCCATGCTGAACATTAGTAATGTGTCCGGGTCTGCCACATCAGTCCGGAGATGGTCATCCAATGAATCTTTCAATACTGCAGATCACGGTCGATACTTTGCAGGATCTTCCAAGCATCTACAGTTGAAAGTAGGTGTGACCATGAACTCATTACGGTAGACTATCACTTAAAAAAGGTTGTCTAAGAAAATAACTAACAAGAATTTGGATCCGAATTGTAAAACATTCTTGGATGATTGTGCACTATGCATCTTTTGGAAATCAAAACTTACTAATGCGAACACCCAAAGTTAGGTTTTTCTCTGAGTGCTACTGTACCACTATACTCAACTGACAATTCTTGTCAGTGCAACTAGCATGCTAAGAAATTTGAAACATCGATCTGTCTTTATCGAAACCAACGAAACAGAGACACCAACATCATCAGTTGGCACAGATAGGAACTAGCGAATTTAGTTATTAGAAACTGAATATCGCCCAGAGATTATCACAACGTTCCCTGTTAAAGCTCGTCAGTAGTAAATACCTTTATCTTTAATTTACTCTCATCAATCGCGAAGTTAAGCCCGGAAATCTTTACAAAAAAAATGTATATAAAACGAATGAACGAACTAAAAAAGACAGTTTCAAATCTCTACATCCTAACAAGCCGATCATTTCCATGACAACGAGAATGATTGTGTGAACGCGTTCCGTTTCCACAGGTCGGTTAACTGGCACTGTTTCACTTATCATTAACAGGTTCGGGTGAGGATCGTGTGAGAATATGTTGTACAGAATGAGAAGGTGTCCGATTGTTGGTATGAGGCTGACGACAGATGAAGCCGGGTTCTTCGTGAATACTCTTGTTAACAGTTGTTACGTGTAGTTTGTAAAGAGTTTACTGGTTCCAAGTCGGTAAACGATAATAACACTATCATCATAAACAATCAATCAATCAATCAATCACAACAGCCATGAGCCTGACCAAAAGGTACTGTGGCTCGGG
>JTDE01008564.1:7265-21220 GCA_014338405.1 Paragonimus skrjabini miyazakii | reverse complement strand
CAGCATATAATGCCCGGTACGGTGAACGATTAAATGGCATACGGAGTGCGTGACCCAACCATCGCGAGCTGTGTACCGTGATTAGTTGACCAATTGATCGCGCATCCCGCTCGATGTGGTAGATGATTAGGTGAAATCCTCAGCGAACAACCCAACCATCTAAGTCTTTGCAACTGTAAGGATTGAATAAGAGAGTATGTTCGATAATCACTACCAAATACCTGCTTCCTAACCTCCTCGTTGCTCACTCGTTGGTGCCACCCGATACGAGCAATCGAACGCAAACATCGGTGGTCAAATACCTGAAGACGGCTCGTGTCTGCTATCCTGAGCGGCCAAGCTTTCCTGCCGTAAAGTAATACAACCTTCACAGTTGCTATAAACACGCGAACATGAAGCCTCAGAGAGATGCCTCTCTGTCCCCAGAGGTGCCCCAGATGAGCAGATACCGCCCTAGCCTTACAGATACGCGTTTCTATTTCATCCCTTACACCTCCGCCGTCGCTACTGCAACTTCCCAAGTTCACAAATCGGCCAACAACCTCCATGACTTCATTACCGAACATTAAATCTACGTAGTCACAACAATCTAACAGAAGCACTTTACAATTTAAAGCTGCAAGGCGCATTCCGAGGTATTGAGCAGAACGCATAATAGCGTCTAGCATCGTTTGCGCTGCCTGGACGTTGTTTAACAAAGTATCTTGTCGGCAGCATAGTCAAGATCAGACTATCTCCCACGAGGTAGGTCCACGCCGACATCTCGTGAGTGCCCCACACAGTCTTCCATTATTTCGTCTATGACAAGATTAAACAAAAATGATGAAAGTAGACAGCCTTGACGCACGCCGACCATGGCGCTGAGACTGTCAGACAGTTCACCGTATACCCTAACCTGAGCTGAAGTATGGGAATAAACTGCCGACAGTATTTTCAAATACTCGCGTTTAAGTGACCCTAAAAGTGTAGATCGACCCACTGAATCGAACTGATAATATCTTCCAATGTGTCTTTCCTTTGTTCTAGAGACGCATAAAATTGATCGACATGAAACGCTTTAGACTCAGAAATAAACAAACATCACTCAAAACAGATGAACAAGTATACATTCAGATATCACATGCGACAACTCTAACCACGAGTAATAGGTTAGTTAGAACAGAGAACGTACCCATGTGTATGAGTTTTTCCTTCTCTTCCGGTGTGGCCAGTCGACGCCATAAATTCGGATACTTCTTGAATAGTTCTTTTCTAAACAACCGCAAATAACGACCAACCTGGAAAAAAGACAAGTGAAATCAATCGAACGCAAACGAAAAGAGGAATATGCAGATAGTTTGCATAGAACTGACCAATACCAATTCAGTGGATTTGGTAATTAAAAGTACCGTGTTTTCTACTCAACACGACAGTCATCCATAATGAACCTGCCTTTCACACATACACACACAGCAACCCACCCACAGATGGAATGAACTAAAAGTTGTCTATTCCATAAGAGAGAGATTTCACATCGATGGTAAAAAAACACCAACATGCTGATAGTTTGAAAAAAAGGTCGTTGTGACCGTTTGTATAGAACACTTTTCTTTGAATGGCGTAAATTGTATTGTGTTTCTTACACTGTTTCTAAGAGACCATGCTGGTGTTTATGACAAACGAGAGCACTGCACTGCCCAAAGTAACAGACTGGTTCGTAAAAGCCTCGTTTGTTCCATATTTCCTGTCTCAATTGGAATTACTCGACACATGTGCTTTAACACAACGTAGCAGGTTACTTAGATTTTTCGTGTTTAATTTCATGAACCACTCAGAGACGTTTCCCAAGCTACATAGCCTCTTCTCCAGAATGTTGCAATTTAATATGTTCTGAGTCCACTAGATATCAAATTTATGGGCAGGCTCTCTTAATGTTGAGCCAGCTGATCCACTTTAATAAATTAGAGCACCTAGAGAGACAGAAGTGTCTCCTTCAAAGGACCGACTACATTAAAAACTTTTATTACCGACCTCAAGACATTCTACCCTAACGTCAATGAATAGACTAGACGGTTCAATCCTAAGGTCACAATGACGTAAGACAGAACAAGTCGAGGTTGCAGTTGTAAGTGAGGAGGACTGGGTTCGAATGGGCATCGTCAAGACTACTGACGATCTAATAGGTGGAAATTACGGACGGCATTGAGTATGTAAAATGGAGTAAAACCATCGCTTACCTATAGGCTACACCTAACACATGGAGATAGTGGTCAATTGTCTTCACGAGCCACCGTTAATCTGAAATACAACCGGGTGACAAGAATGATACTTTCCCGCGTAAAACTCGTGAGGTAATGACTCTGACGGTGTGTGACAAACCCGACTATCTGCATGTTGATTGGAACAGCTTCATCGCACAGACTGGCATCCAGATCTTGAACTGATAAACGCCACAATATCTATACGGAATAAAATCGAATCAGAGCCAGAACTGTGGTTCGTGGTAGGATCTCAAGGTAATCTCTTTGGAATATTAAACTCCCACAGAAGTTCCGCGAAGGCGATCCCTTTGAGGGGGTCAAGGGCATTTAGGTTCAGACTGGCTGAGTAGCGTTTTCAAGCGAACCACTAACTTGCTGCGGTAGTGAAGAAAACGTTTTGGATGATGCTTAAAAGGCAAACGCCCGGGGCACTACAAGAAGGAGCAACAAACGCGCGCGTTTCGTTGTCACACTGAACAAAACATGCATGGACGAACCGGCTGCTAGGACAAGGTCAAAGAACAATAGTTTGACAAAGGTAGTGGGAATGCATAAAACTTATTTGGGAATCTAAGTGCTGAGTAACCACAGTTGGTAAACAAAAGACTGAACATTGTGTGGTAAAAAAAATTGCACAATCAGCCTGATTTAACTGTTCACCATAGTTGTTAACGAATGGTCACGATAAGTTCATTGTTTCCACAAGTTGTTTCTGTGTGCACAAACAGAATAAGTTCAGATGGATTAGTTAGCCCCAGAGATGGCCAATCTTGGATTGAATCTGTACACCCAGTACAGTAAATGAGGTGACTCAGGCATTGACGAGTTAGCTGGTTCCAGACAAACGCAGGACAATCCGAAGTCTTACTTTCACCTACAGCTTGGTTGTTTGTTTGCAAGGTGCAGACACATTGATGCTGAATGTTTGAATATAGACGCAGCTGTTTTTAGTAGTTAGGTCCATTCCTCTCTTATTTTTTTCTTCTCTCTTCCTGTACAGGGTTTGCCTTTTTTCTTCGTGGTTGTGTGGCAATTAAGTATCAGTGTGAACCACTGATGTACTGCTGCTTATGATGATGAGGAGGTGGAGAAGGAGGACAATCCGAAGAACTTATGACCGACACACAGAACAACATTCTTGCATGTGTTTCGATAAGTGTGATACGGCCTACACGAAGAACCAATCACCGCCCCATAAACACCTCAAATGTGCCAGATAGACACATTTATTCGTTTCGGTAAAATATATCGAATTCCTCAGGACGCGGTGCCATCTTGTGTTTTGGTTGCATTGCTAACTTTTTCGGTCATGTGTTGGGTTGCTTTGGAGATAGAAGTGACGGAGCTGTTGTTTCAAACCGTCCCATAACTTTTCGATGCCACGAAGGCCAGGTAAAAACCCTCCTTCGTTTTGTACCCAAAGCAATTTAACCTGACAAACTGGTCGGAGAAAGAAGTGATGAAAACCTGAGAACTAGTCCTACAAGAGCCCGTCAATCACCCCAATAATCCAGAACACTAACAATGCACCAAGGTACCATAACAATCCTCTTCAGTGACAAACCTGCCCAGTGCTACTAATTCACTTCTTCCACTCACCAAGATTGTTCAATACACACGTACAAAACCTCTGCCATCCTGAACCTCCGAAAGAGAGATCGTTAACGGAAGGTCGGTTCCTTGCTCTCCAAGCTAAGAAACTCTTGCCGCAATGGTGCAAAGTAATCTCTCAGTCGAATTAACCCGGCACCACTCACGGTCGTGTCATATATACATCATGTATCAATTCGGTCTTGTATCGTCTTTAAGCCATCTTCAACAGACAGAATGTAACGGACTATCTATTAATACACATCAACTAATAGTTTCACTATGTTTCTCGTTTTCTTCTTTCGAATATAGTTGTCAGACAGATCTTGTGTCTGGGCAACGAACTTTCTCAATCCACAGTTAGTCATCCGTTCGTTTGTTGGACACATTACAACTTCAAAATGGAACGCATTCTGCGGCTGGAACGTTTCGACGCTTATCCACACTGCACATCTTCGAAACAATGCACTTCTTGGTATCGCACACTTACTAACTTCTCTACTGTCTTGGAAACACACGAACCCAATAAACTCCATTCTCATCAGCTACGTTTAGTCATCTGCATATGAACCCACCGCAAATTGTACAGCCGTCGAATACAGCATTTCGACACGTGATAAAACATAAAAACCCCGAAGATTATTTTCGTCATCCTCTGGTAACACGCAAACAAGAAGACAGACAGAAATTTGGCCAGTTCTTGTAAAAATTGAGAACACTGGCCAAAGATTCTAACGTTGGACCTGTAAACGCTGAACCAAAGCAAACTGGTGGGATTCGAGGTGCGTCCAAAACCGGAATGCAATCTAGCACTGTACGCCAATAACTCCTGGAGAATAGGTCATTGGGCCTATAATTTCCCTTAGAACATGCTCGGTCTCTTGAAGAAGCCTATCATTCCTTTCAGTCAGCTTCCTTTACTTGTTTTGCTCCCGCATCAAACCCTGAAGCACTCTCCGAGTCTCACTATTTTTATTAACCGGCTACGGAAAACGTGTCAGAAGACACCAGTAACCAATAATCCTTTTGTGATCACAATCTACACCCACGTTTCGAATGTCCTACTTCAGAAACATTGTGCAAGGGTTATGATCAAAGGAGTCCTTACCGGTCTGCAATATTAAGCAAGTACAATACGGCAGTTGTTGAACAATTCCTTTCCTCTGTTACCATTTTTAGCCCCATTTTGTCCTTCGAACATCGTTACGGAAGTGTCAGCTCTAGGAGGTAGCCGAAGTATGGACAGCTACATTTCGAGGTCTATCGTCCAGAAATACTCCTGAGTTGTGAAAAGTAATAATTATGGCTTCCACTCGATCAACCGGTCGTACGGAGAATCACGGTTGCGTTAGCAAACGTTACAAGAATGGCTAGTAAGACAGAATCAAACTTTCTGTAATGCCTAATAATTGCGTCGATGTGTCTCCTGGCCGTGACTCTCTCAAACCTAAATAAAAAGTTGAAACTCCATTCAACGGCAACAGACCACCGTTCCCCTTATGCAGCCTGCCTGCGGCATACACATTCTCGAGTTCCGTTTTGGAATTTACAACCTGACCATAAACCGATAACACCCAAATCACGACGTCACTCGACAAGATGAAAAGTTCAAACGATCAGAAGTCGAAACACTCTTGATAGACCGTGTTATTTGGCTGTCGCTTTCTTCTTGGTGTGCTCAGGAACTGGCATCCACGAACGAACGGCACGAAAACGAATGGTGACAGATTATGGTCAGACCATTAATTGATGCATTCACCACTGCACTCACCCTCTAACAAAAATCGAGATCTCTCAGTATTCTATTTTCAGAGTCTTGGGTTTACATAGCGCTTACCAACAAATGTCTACCACAGAAGAAGAGAACCCATGCACTGCTTCGAAGGCAGTGGGGACCCCTACCAGTTTTGCTACATACCGTTTGCAGTGAGCAACAGTGTGGCAATAGAAAAAGGAGTGCACGCAAGATTTCCTAACGTGTAAACACCGAAGATCATGACAAAAAAACTGACAAGGCTCTTCGGAGTTACTAAAAAGTGTCGGTTAAAATTTAACAGAAGGAAGCGCCATCGTTGCCCAAGAAATAAGGCTATTACAGTATAAAATTTCGCACTTGTTGATCAAGCCATACTCAGAACTAACGCAGCTCAGCACTTTGCCATTACCATGAGACATCACATCACATCAGCACGCTACGAGCACATTCCCATGCCATTCTTCATGGCTCTTTCAGTTTTCTGACAAAAACCATCAGCTGGTCAAAAATCGAACTTTCACTCTGCCACACGATGTTAGCATATCAATTGGGTCACCTAAAAACCGTCTGGAGAAAGTTGCGGTTAATACTGTCGCTTACCAACCAACTTTAACCGTAAGGACTGATGCTTCCGACATTGTTATCGTTATTACCCTAACACAGGACGGAAGGTCCGTGACACTTTCCACCAGAACTTAGTCACCGAACGAACGGTGTTATTCCTGCGTCAAGAAAAGAGCTTACGCAATATTCGAAACCACCAAAAGTGGAAACAATATTGACTGGGACCCCATATCGGATTGATTACTGCTCAGAAATCTGTCGCTTTTGTGTATGACGTCCAACAGTACGAGAAGATTGAGAGTGATAAAAGCTAACAATGGTGTCTCGAACTTTTGTGCCTTGATGTCATGTATTGTTCAGGAGAATAAAGACAGATCGCTGATGCGCCAACCAACATGCATCATATACCGTCGATCTATAGCACGTCGATGGAGAAGCTACATGATTCGCTGTGTCATCGACAGGTTGTTCGAATGCTGCCTTTGATAGAATTGAAAAGACTACGGTACTATTGAGGAGGTTAAATCGGTTATCTCGCGTTGTTCAACATGCACGGAGTTGAATCAAAGATTGTAGAGTTCACCAGACGGAAGCCCCATTAAAGCGACCGTGACCTTGAAGAGGTTGAATGTCGTATTCAAGGATATCTTTAACATCTTATAAAAAATAAATACTTACTGACGATTAATGATGAATAGTCAAGATGCCGGTTTGCATTCGTCTATCCGGATATGGCATCTGACAATGTCAGGTACCTCCGACAGCTGTTTTTGAAATACGGCATGCCCTCTGGCGTACATTTAGATTGAGGTTCTGTCCTCATATCTGAACAATTTAACAGCTCCCCACACAACAGTACTTTTATCAGCAGAACCACGACTTAAAACTTTCAAGCATACGGGTAGATCGAGAGGCTCTATGGCACACTTTGGCGAGCGATATCACTCGCAGAAAAATCAGGAAGTATGTTTTGCATTTTTGGGAAATTGAACTGTTGGACGTTTTACACTTTGTACGGTTTCTTTTATGCATGGCAACAAACGCAACCCCACACGAGCGGCAATTTATTGATAACCGAAGATCAACTTTAGATGTTTCGTTGCCTAGCTAGCTCATCGTTCCGAGACCAGTCTTAGTGCGACGTTATTTATGATCCACAGTGTAGGACCCTCAGTTGATGAAGTCAGATATCTCGAGTGCAAGCTTTGATATGTTCATGTCCGCCTCACCAACAAGAAAGGTTAGAGAGGGTCATTCGTCACCTAGCTCCGAAAATTCAGTTTAACCATTCATCCGCTGCGACGACAACAGAAGTTCTGGTACTTTTGATAGAGCACAGACCTGTCATGATATTCGAAGTGAAGAACGATGAGGTCCGAAAGGGGGTGGGGGGTGGTATAACTACGAAATTGCTATCTCAGCACTATGCTGAAAGTACCAACGCACTTGACGAAACATCACAGTTGTAAAAAAACGGTAACAAACTTGTCCACAAAACCTGAAAGACGGAAGAACACGTCCATCATTATCATAGCAACAATGGGCCTGACCATAGGGTACTGTGGCTCGGGCCGTCGCTCACCTCAACAGTGACATGGAATATCTTAGAAGGAAACGCTACTAAGGAGTATTGAAACTAATAAAAGAACACTAAGCGGAAGAGCTAAAAATGGCATGGATACAGGTACACCATTGACTGCCGCATACCTCCGTCTAGGATAGCGTCTCCAACCAGCCGTTTGAGTGATCACGAGGACCCCAGCCAACCAGGCGACACCTACCCACTCTGTTCAGTGAAGCAGTCAGGGTCATCATATTTCGTTACCACGTTGTTGCCTGACCACCACGCGGTTTTACCCAACTCTTGGTGATCTCAGTACATAATGACCGGTACGGTAAACGATCAGATGACATACGGAGTACGTGATCCAACCATCGCAAGCTGTGCACCGTGATTAGTTAGCCAGTTGATCGCGCATCCCGAACATTCCGAAATACGCGCCGGCGAACAGCCGTGTTGCTCGCGCGGTCAGTCCATTTAATTTGGGCTATTTGACGGAGACAACGATGGTCAAACACCGCAAGCTTGTTGATATCTTCCTCGCGAACAGGCTACGTTTCCGAACCGTAGAGCAAAACAGAACGTACACAAGCATTATATACTCTTCCTTCCTTCCTTCCTTTTCGCACTTATTCAAGAGCTTTTTTTGAAAGTTTGTTTAAACATCATCATTGTCCGTTGTATTTATTTCTAAAACATTTCGAGAGTAGTTGTTCAACACATAAACATCATAAATCGTTCAAGTACTTCCTGTGAAGCTTTTCCCAAACAACTCAAACAGCTTGGGGGAATGTAATGGACTGCTTATTAATACATGTCATCAGCTGAGCACAGTACACGCTTTCCATTGTCTTTTCAGCTACCACACTGTTGTTGTTAGACGAATTTGTGGGCAACAAATCTTTTCAGTCCAAGCTTGGTTGTCTGCTCGTTTGTTGAGTACAGTACACTGCATTTTCGGAGTTCAGTCAAGACTGGCAGTCGCTTAGGCTATTAAAATCCATCTGCACTAACTTCGTTTATGCACATCAAAACAAACTGTAAGGGAAGCGAACCTGTCATGGCCGTTCATCGACAACTAGAGTGGGTGATTAAATCACATTCATTGCGCAATTTTTTAAAATTACAATGTGGCATTCACTACATTGTTTTGCCTACCAACCCCGACTATGTAACACGTTCTGGAACCTGGATTGTCATGCATTTCCACCGCCTTATTCAAATTAGCAGTCTGTAATCGTACATCAGCGACCAGTTCAAGCATATTGCGAAGCACTTAACGTCATGAGGGGTCAAAAATACGCTTTTTCCCACCCCGCTCACAAATTAATGAAATAATTGTGCTATCGTACAATATGCGATTAGCTAAGAAAATTGATGATCACCTGTAAGGATATTACATTCGGAGTGTGACACACACGTACCGTTTTATATCAGGTTTCCATACAGCGATGCTCATGACTGCGGGAGTTGAAACGGGAGTGGCGAGGCCTAATTCACCGGACGGAGCAACAGAAATGTCATGTCGTGAAATTACGTCGTCTGACACCCCGTTTTTTTAACCGGTAATGATCTGACGATCACATGGTACAAGCTTAGGTGGTTATACGACGATATGCCCTCCAGGAACAGGAACCACATGCCTTAGCCCTCCTACACAACTAGATCTCTTTCGGCGCTTCGTTTCAAGAAGGTTGGCGAGGCAGTTTTCATTATTTCCATCAACATCTCTTCGGCGTCTCCATGATGGCTACTTACTGCGTTCTTGGCGGCTCCTTACAAGAGATAGGACTCTGGAGCTTAGGTTGCCGAAACTTAACACGACACTACGTCCAGGACTACTTATGTTTTCAAGGAAAGCGGCGAGAGGATGACATCAGAAATCCTTCAGACGGTTTGGCAAATTGAACAGGTACATCATGATTGATACATCCTGAGAGTAGTTCCGTTTTCAAAAAGGGGGACCGAGGTCTATGTGACAAACACAAAGACAACAGTCCCTTTGCTATTGCGGCCAAATTACTCACTGGGATTAAACCGTGTAGTCCCACCACACCCAGGGGAAACAAAACATTCAAAAACAAGAGTAGAGTTTTGGTTCGGTTGAGGGTACACTGCGAACGTTTTTATTGTTCCATGGACCTCGGCACTTGTTGGGAAAAGGCACTTTTTCTCAGAAATTCACATTATTTGCAAGGAAAATGGATTTCTTTATTTCCTGGGAACTAGAAGGCCCGCCAGAATTCTGGAACGTCCCAGAACTTGCGCTCGTTCCTGATTAGTTCACTCGGCGACCTAGGCCCAAGGCCACCGCAAAACAATAAATACGGTTGCCGTAAATCACAATTTTGCCTTTGGGTTGAGCAGTAAATAAAGCTCGTTTGAAGGTCGCCTTTTTCCTTACTTGTTGGGGGGGTTCTAAGTTGCGAGAGTTGGGTTCCGATACTTGCGCTCTGATTTTCGTACCGTTTTGCAATATCGTTGCATTCGTTCGTGATAGAGATACTGCTCGCGGTCTTTGCGTTGTTCTTGTCTTTCTCTATCAGGTGGGGTCGTAACAGCACTACTATAAGCGGTCACGGTACTTCCGGGTTTTACGGTTGCCTTCGATTAGATGGATCGTAACGTTCTCCGGAACCAACTACTTTGCACAAATCTCAAGGAAATGTGATAAGGGTATGCGCACTACGCAAACAGGGAAAGAGTTTATGCACAACCGTATCGGTTGACAGTTTCAAACACTTGGGAAGCACCATCCATTGCTGATTTCAAAAAAAAATATCGGAGATGCACGCTGCCCATACCAACCCGTAGTATGGGTGTTGAAAACGTGATTATCGCTGAAAAGTAGTAAGTGCGACTTGGAAACATTATCTATTCGTAACAAAAAACCCAACCGACTAGCCATGTTTGGTATGCAATACCTCCTTCAATGAACCCATCGCCATAATCTTCACAGACAACAGTACATCAGTGGTTCACAATGATGCCTGACTGTCACACATCCATGAAGAAGAAAACAGACCCTGTGCAAGAAGAAACAAAAAAATAAGGGAAGGAGAAAGGACCGAACTACTGAAAACCGCTACGTCGACATTCAAACACTCAGCATCAAGGTGCCTACACTCTGAAAACAAACAACCAAGGTATAAGTAAAAATAAGGCGTCATCAGAAAGACAGCTTTCGTACGGCTTTCGCTGGCCAATGGTGCACATGATGCTGCTCCAAAATTTGACGAAGAGTACAACTTTGACCAATACATTTTCGCCCATGGCGTAACCCTGACTGTTCTATCCTAATGCCTCTCGAGCTACAGTGAATCGTCGAAGGATAATGGATGCCAAAACTCTAGTAATCACTGGGGTCAAACTAATCCCCCTATGGTTTTCGCAATAGCCCCTGATGCTTTTCCTGAATATGGGAACTATTACCGAGTGACCCCAGCAAGGAGGGATGGTCTCCGTTATCCACACAAGTTGAAACAACTGCGTCAAGGCCTCTACTGAAGCCTCCCCACCTTCTTTGAGAACTGCCGGCACGCAATCATCCGGGCCACCAGCCTTACTATGTTTGAGAATCGAAGTGTAATTGCGAACTTCAGTCTCAGTGAGTGGTTCCAAATCTACCGACCAGGGTGCTGCATTACAATGTTGTGGCGGTAACAGGGTACAAACATGAGGCCAGCTAAATTAACTCTCAAAGGGTTCCACCCAACACCCTAACCTTCTGGACTTATTATAGATTAGTGTGCTATCTTTCTTGCCGACAGCTTCACTGGCAAACGGTCACCTTGGACCAGTAGCACGGATAAACCTAAAGAGCTTGCCAGTGTTCCCTGGAGCAAAAGCGATCTCCATTTCCTCAACTTCCTCCATTAACCATGCATCACGATAGGCGTTTAAGCTACGTTCCAGGTTCCTACGGATATCTCTCCTAGACTTGTTATATGAACTGCCAAGAGGAATGTTCCGTCTAGATTCTAACAATTCCAAGGATTTCTCCGAGATCCAATGTCTGTTCAACCCACGTACCCCCGCAACGCATACCTGTGAGATTTGGGTTCAACGGCTACTGGGATCTTCGGAGTGAGAGCTGCTAAGTCTACTTTCTAAGCTGGTTTGGTACTTACACTTTGCTGAAGGTATTACCAGATTTTTAACAGCCAGTCACTGCTGTCGATTGGGTCGTTGCCCAGCAAAGTAAAAACGAAACGACAACGTACCAGCGCATGGTCCGAATCGATGTATGTGATCCGAAAAGAACAACAATCCTGAATGAAACACCGCCGTCTATAACTAATAGCTGTGGACAACCTGAGACCAGGCCTGATTCAGAGGACGGCGCCAACTATAACAATGACGTGCATGATGTCTAGCTGGTGCTCAACGCACAGTTGCAAAAATTACCCGCCATTATTCGAGCAAAGTGATGCCATCCCACGTCACTGTTGAGGTGAGCGGCGGCCCGAGCCACAGTACCTTTTGGTCAGGCTCATGGCTGTTGTGATGATGATGATGATGATGATGATGATGATGATGATGTCACCAAATCAAGACTCGGCCTCACAAAGGCGGCCAAAATGGGTGTTCATATATCGAGCCAAAACGTTTATATTAGAACCATGTGTTAACCATGGGAGAGCGACCAGATCAGAATACAAAGTGTCCCTGACACCGACATCACAACAGTCAGTTGGAGCGTAGGCAGACAAAAAGAAAACATTTCTGGAAGTTTTGCGTCTACAGGTGATCTCAGTAGAGCCTGTCCAGCAGATGGCACTAAGTCTATCGTTAACAGGAATTTAATCTACCAATGCGGCTGCGGCCGTCCTGCTGAGGACCATACCTACTCCAGCCTGACCGGTAGTGGCGGCCGTAGAGTCATCCGAAGTGCATAACCAGTATCGAGTAGACAGTGTGGATGCTGTTAATTCCATACATTGACTACTGTTTTCGATTCTAGTTTCCGGAACGTAGCAGATATCGACACGCAACGAGTCTAACGTTCGTGCGAGAGCGATCTGTTGACCTAACTGTTCTTGAGCGTGTACGTTAACAACATCTATATTAATTCGCATTCTAGCTCTGAGCAAGGGACGAAGGAGACCTGATGCTGAATGGTAAGAGATGAGACTGACCGACACGGTGTTACTATTATTGGCTACGTCTGCTGTGGGACCTGCAGAGTAATCCATAGGAATGGGGATCGGGAGGCGTCTGAGAGCTGAATTTGATGGAATAGTAGGAGAGGGGTCAACAGTAGCATGTTTTCGCCTATCATACCCTGCTGTATGCAGCAGACCTGACCTATACTGCTACCTTGACGAGGTGGTCGGGCCTGTGTGTTGTCTTGAACCGGCGAGCTATGTTGACTGGGACTCTGGTCCTTCCAGGTGCAACCTTGTCAGACAGGTCGAAGGGGAGCAGTGAGACGAAAAAGCAGTTACACTCATAGGATTGTATGTCGCACTACCGAGTGCTTAGGTAACGAGACACGATCTTATGAGTATACAGAAGAACTATTTTTTATAATTGCGGCACTCCTGTCTTCCGTATCAGGAAGAAGGGGGTTAGAAAAGGTACCCTCAAACAAAGAGCACTCTGATCGCCCAACGGTTGACCGTGACTGCCGGTGTATTATCAAATACGGTCGAAAAACATCTGTTATCTCTCAAATGCTTGATGTAGCTTCAAGTACATCCACTGCGCACAGCAGTGCTCAGAATCAGACATCAGGGTCTTATTCACTGCGTCCTCGGGTTAGGCAAACCCCTCACTGCCAAGCGAGTCAGACGCTTGAGTCATTGGCTCTGGGTAGGCTCCCCCCCTGTCAAAAAAAACCTATATCCTGTTGTTTCGCAGGTCAGACTTTTGAATCAGAGGCTCGGGGTGGGGTCCCTCAAGTCAACCCCATTCCACGGCATAAACTACCGGGAAGTATCAGAAGTTATCGTTCTCACGATAGTGACAATATTCACCTAACACGATTTCCTTCTACTGTTGTGACCGCAAAAGACGCTTGGCCTGAGAATTCGTTTATTGCACAAACGCCCATATAGGTCATGTCAAAAATCAAACCTCGAACGCGTATACTTGTTTGCAAGTTAGTTATGCATTCACATCCATCATTGTCATTCGCTTTGTTGGAACTTCTGCCGAGCGCGTACACACTATTTCGATAGTCTCTCCTTGTCCTCCGTCTTCCTGGCATTCGCAGCTTGCCCTTTTGTTCCTGAACGTTGCC
>JTDE01008560.1:0-10942 GCA_014338405.1 Paragonimus skrjabini miyazakii | reverse complement strand
TAAAACGTATCTCAACCGGTTCGGTTAGAGTTAGCGTTAATCCTGCTAAGGTGCCAAGCGTCGCCCGAGAATTCTGGTCCATATCCGATTCCGGCAACCTTCACCCATTGAGAATAAACTCAGTCAAATGTGTTCGGTACGGTGTTTCAAGGCCTAAAAGAGTTTGAAATGGCCAGTTGAACGTGCAATGGGATTCTTCAAATTTTTCATGAAATTGTTTCAACAGCAACTGTGACTTCTGCAGGGGTTATGTTTGAAGATCGTTCCAAAGGGGAAACGGTCATTTGAACTGAATCCTCGTTTTCCAATATCCTTTGGGATTTTAAAATGGAAAGTTCAGACAAGGTGCCTACAGTTCATCAATTGTTAACAAGCATTGTTGATGAGAAAATTGGAATGCATCGAATAAGTGCCAAAAGTATTAGGTTGCTGATGGAAACATCTCCCACCAATTTCGCGAAAACAACACATTATTGTCGCCTGTCCACTTTTTCAAGACTTACACGTGCGTTCATTACAAGTTCCGGGATGAAATACATCATCCCGTAAACAGGAAGTGTTCGATTCTGTGGCGTTTTGAGGGTACCGCCGAATTGGAACTATACCATCATACAGTGTTGGCATTATATTTCAACAAGAATACCAACATATTCGATAAGGAAACATATGACAACGTTTCCAGCTTCCTTGGTCATGCCGTATTTATACTAGTTCCCATTTTTTACAAGACTTCAGGTAGGTACTGGTCGACGGAACGCTGCTCCTGACATGGTTGAAAATGACGTTACGATATGGCTGTTGTCATCTTCGATGTATATGGAACGGCGTAAGGGTATTATGTCCCACTCTATCACGGAGAATCTTCACAAGTTAATTGTGTTCACTCTACTGCATTGTTTTCACCTAGATTGATATCATGTAGTGTTCATACAAAATAATATACAGGAACAGATTAACTCGAGCCACCAATCACTCGTAAATATAGTTTCCAGTCAGTCAATACTTAATGTTTATGATGCCAATTAGCTGTCGCGGTGCAGAAGAATATTTCAGTCAATTAACGGAATCAAAGACGATCATTAGCGTGTATCCCAAACACTCGAAATACAAGTCTCTTCACTTCCCGCATGTATTCCTTCTCTGCATTGTTTATAGTGAAAGTCATTCAGAAGGAGCAGCCACTAATGTGAACGTAGCCCACATATCCAGAACTTGTACGCTGCTCAAGTCAATCGATTGAAGCAGTTACTAGTGTGATCGCATGCTGCAAACTCGGACGTTGTCCATGGTCCAGGTCAGCCGGATTCAGCTAGCGATTTCTTTCTCTGAATGAATCAGATTCGGGAACGTCTGATAGCGAAGTCAAGCATATTATATTATGTACAACTGTTCTGTGTGATCTAAAATGAGAAACGTTTTGACCGTTCGATTCGCGAATTTTCTTTTCCTTATACGACTCTGACGTGCTTCTTGGCGAACAGCCACGTTCTTACTGTGACGTTAGGCTGAAGGTCAGATATATATTGCAACGGGCTTCCTCTGGCACGGCCAATATTTTGTGTTCATGTAGTTCATCAAACTGAAGAACCTCCAAGGGGGATCTGAAAAGTGAAGATAGGCAGGCGATAAATTGAAAAAACATACTGTTACCTACCACTGAAGAAATTTAGCAATAGTGGCAGTCCGTATGTGATAAAGTTAATAACGGTCGTCCCACACAGTTACAGGGATTTCGTTTGCACTACAAAACCCTTTGTAGATGCGAGTTGAATTGCTATTGAGTAGGTCCAGATATTAGCCTAAGGTGCTTCCTGACAAATGTCCTGGGCGTTTTTTATGGACGACTGAATTCTCGAGAGCCACTGTTGATTTTGTTAAGGTCTGTTGCATTATTTTGAGATTGCTGTGCTTTGCTTGATCAGTGTTGAAGGGTGGCCCTATCTTTCCTTAATTTTCCTCAAGAACAAACAGTATTGACCATTTTCCTTCTTACACCGGCTACTGTAACCGTTTCCCTTACTCTCATTCAGTCAGAGCCTTGTGTATTTTAAATGTCAAAATAGGACATTCTTCTTCCATATTCTTTCTTGAACAGCTTATCATTCTTATCATTTCTCGATGCGTGAACAGTCATTTTGCTCCAACCCAACCAATTACCATTTGTTTGAGTGAACTCGATTCCGTTTCATCGTCCTCCATTACTGAGCGGTGCCTAGTTGTCAGATTTGTTGTACAGGCACATTCGTTATTCAATTTCCGAGGATATTTCACATTCGAGGTGAGATATTTAGTGTTCATGTATATTGATTCAATTAGTATCGTATTAAATCGAGTTTCTACGAGCGCCTTCTCATTAACCGTTTCGAAGATAGATTATCTTCCTTGCCGTTGGATATTGAGATAGGCATATTTGGATCAACAGATTACGCGTCACTCGTTGTGAGCTTGAATCGTTTGCGAACGATTCAATAGCCACAAAGTTAACCAAGTGGATGATAGTCCAATGTTCATAATGAGCTGTGGTATCTAATGTTCGGTAAGCCCACCACCCGTCCGTTATAATGATGGTATTGGGCTGTCGTCGATTATGATTAATATATGATTAGACTTATGCATACAGACTGAACATAAAAATTTTATCTATAGCCAACCCACAAACATGGTAACAGGGCTTTCGTTGGAATTTAGCCTGATATCAAGTGTCAAATACAACATAAACACAACGTGGTCGGAAATTATAAATTCATTTATATCCCCCAAACCAGACAAATTTGAGCGTTTCTGCGAACTGGAATTATGTGGTCCAGCAAGAAAGCTCTGATGAAAGCATTTTCAGAGCACAAAATCGATCACGAAGATCAACGTGACGCCATTATCGACAAAAGCGAGACATTTTTCTCAACTTTCGGGTGCAGCCGGTTTTTGTTTTTGCAACACGACACCTATACTTAATAGAGTCTATATAGTCGTCCTGAACCATGCATTTTTATATTTCACGAAAAATTCAACTAATCTCTTTTCACACCCAAGCGGACGCTTTAACTCGTTTTGGTCTTGAAATACCACACCAGTGAACTACACAATTGCGGGCCTGACTAGTAAATCAAGTGAACTTCGTGCGCTTTGCTACGTGATCCATTTCTTTATCGTCCGAAGTACCAAACTATAGCTTTTACCAAATCACACTGCAGTGGATCTAAATACTGCATTCAGCCTAGATGTAAACACGAAGCTAGAATGTGATGGAAATAAAAGGAATTGACTAACAGTAGTTCGCGATGATGCGCTGGTTTAGGGTACCACTACAGTGAATGAAGGTATCTAATGGATATGGTCCGTCCTGTTGTTTCAAAAGGCTTTCCAGTTCACGGCGGAGAGAATTGTGACAATAGATAACTTAGGAGTTAGGCTGAAGTTGATCGTCGAATACCTTGGCCTTCAACTTTCCAGAGATCAGCACACACGGGGAGAATTTTTTGTCCTATTAACTCATTCGATTCATTTGGTTTAGAAACCAAGCGCACATGTGAACTTCACGAAAAATTCAGAGAACAGTGAAAATTCCGAAGTAAAAAATGGTGTACAAGCGCTACAGTACAACAGATGTTCTCCTTTTTCGAAATGTTAGAATTATGGGTCGGGTGGGTAATGATGCCCTTCATGCCGGAAACCCCTCCGGGCTACTCGTCAGCCTCACCCAATGCTCATTACCATTCCCAAATCCTTCTAAGCATCCTCACCTTGGCTCTGAACGTGACGAGACAATTTTGTCCGGACTCAACTGTATCCCTTTCCGGGGATACTAGCATATACGATAATGGATGAATTTAATCTGCCGCAAATCGGCTTCCAATCTTGTTCATTTAAAGGTCCCGTCGATGCAATGCCTGCAACATGTCTAGCAGCATTTGGAGCGCTGGGAATACTCTCCGTCTTGTCTAGATTACATCCTCGCAAATGAGTATCTAATGACAGACAACTTGGTATTTAGCGGTCCGCTCGGCGTGATCACGCTGTAATAACTTCTGACCTCGCTTGTGGTGTTTAGTTCACCCCAAAGCAGTTTCCGTAATAAATTTCCGAAGAATAAAAGTGGATGTGCTTAATACATAACTAGCTAATGCCTATTGTGGTCATTTCAGCTAGTTATTATCTGTTGACGAAGTGTGTGGCCATTCACAAAGCCATAGATTGCTTACCACCGTTTTACTCCACACACCACCAAAAACCACAGCAGCAATTACAGTCTAGAAAATTAAATCGATCCACGCCAAACGTCTAGGGTAGGTTCAGTTTTGAATGTCAATGTATCTAGATGATCATCGTTTTTACGCCCGATTTCAATACCAGTACATCAAACTATTCAAAGATGTATGGAATTTCCAATGCCGCTCAACTCAGCATTTTTGTCGGCGGTCCGAAAGGTCTGTATAAAATAGTTCCAAAAACTCGTGAAGCTAAGGCTGATGTGCTCCAGTTGACCTGTCCACAATAACTTACAAGCTCAGGCGGCGAAGCTTCTGGAGGCGCTACCGTTTTTCACGGCACTGTTCACAAACAGCACGCTGAAATGCTCTGCGGCAAAAGGTGTCGACGCCTAAGGAGAGATTTCCACCGTTTATGAGACTTCAGAAGATCAAATCCACGTATTCTGGACCAGGCTGTGTCCGAAACGGCTCGATACAAAATGATCACAGCTGTGACGCGCGAAAAGGCACTCACCGAAAGGTCAAACAAGTGCATCGACGGGACATGAGCATGAATCGAACAACTACCCTGGAACCCGTCATGAATTGATCAGCACAATCGTCAGTCAGAGCCGAAGCCAAGCTACTGAAGTCAGGAAACTGGGGCCAGTTACTGTGCCAATTTACTATATAATGCCCGTTGAAACTATACACTACACTGTTATTGTGCCTCGTTGCAGAGTCTTTTGTAGTCTGTCGGGATAGCTTGAGGTCATATTCACTAGCGATAAAACAGACTGCGTAGCCCCTTTTGTCCGTGCTCATGGGACTGCATAATTAACTGTCCAGCTGATCATCCTTTTTAAAGTCTATTGCAATAGAAACGGTATCTGAATGGTGGAAGTCGGTGAATGTCATTTCCGTCTTCGAAGATGGGCGGCGCAACCAACTCGCAATTATCGTCCGATTGCCCTCCTGTATGTTTGCCTAAGATCCTAGAAGCGTTGGTCCACGATTCACTGTCAAGACACTTATTATCACAAGCCTTCTTCTGCGGCGAGCAACACGGCTTCTGCCGCGGTCACTCAGGTACTACGGATTTACTGCCAACCGTAGGTTAGTGAACCTTTATTGCTGACAGAGCAGAGGGAGCTAATGCTATTTACATCGACTTTAATTTTTGACCGTTTAGATCGCTGCTTTTTGCTCGACAAGCTCCACCAGTAACCTCATCCGATGGCTTAAAGTCTATCTATCAAGCCGTTCTTATTACGTGCGGGTGGGTTTCTCTCTGTCCTTCGCCAGACTCAACCCCAACGGAACCTCACAAGGCTCTATCTTGGGGTCACCATTTTCCTTCATCTTCATCAGCAGCCCGCCACCTGAAGTATCACCTCTGTTGATAGTGTTTGTCTACGATATTAAGATCTGGTGTGTTGCGCGTAATAGTTCAGACGCGAGCATCTTACGGGCCGATATTATCGATTTTCACAAATGGTCTAAAACGAACTTCATTGGGTTGAATATCAGTATGTGCAAAGTTATGGACATCGGAAATAAAATGCATCTTACTCCCTAAGCAGAGCACCGCTCCAATTTAGGGACGGAGGAAATGACCTCGATACCGTCGAGTCACACAACCTCCCGAGTTCTCCTGGTATTGAGGCAAACGCCAGGGAACCCGATGACGCACTAGCCTTTCTGAACGATTTGTTTGAAAAAATCGAACGATCACTTTTCAAAAACCTGTACAACAGCTTCATCCGTCATCACCTCGCGAAAGGGATCTTTGTTGGGTCTCTTCACTTGTAGAGGGACAAGCTAATTTCGGAAACTTTTCAGATGTGTGCAGTGAAAGCATTCCCGGTTTGTGCACAAAATCCTACCTTGAGCAGCTTCATGAACTAAGTCTCTTCCCCTTGAAATACAGCCGGCAGACAGGCCACACAACGCTGGAGTTTTATTCCGAAGATCCCAAACGTCCACGCGTATCCCTGCTTTCTGCTGTGAATACTAGCTAACTTAGGAGGCACTCTTCGGAACTAAACAGTCAGCCCAGCAGATTCAAGACTAGTTCAAGTTCAAGTTCAATTTGCACAAGACGAAATGGTTGTTGCCAATCGAGCGTCCAGAATATTTGCACCGGAATGCCAGAGAACAGCACCCAGAGCTGCGACTGTCCCGCTTGAAGCGGGAATGACGGATTTTTCGGATTCCGTTTTTGGATTTTGAGCCCGCTTTGATTATCGAGTAATCTATGTGGGCAAGAAGAATGAGGGAGGGGAGAATGAAAGAAAAATTATCGCAACCCCAGTAGCCGCTTAAATACATGATAATTGGCGTTAGCTTTTTTCAAACTACAAGGGACCTTAACCATGATAGACAGGACCGACAAGTAGTGGTATACTCCATGGAGGAGGCATCAGCAAACCCTCTACTTACATCTCCAACTCCATCTGCTCTTGACAAGATCACCAGGATAGCACACTTCCGCATGTATGTTATCACAGACGTATTGGGCCTTCATCTTTCTCAAACTGTGCAGGCATTCTACCAACTGAGGAGACCTTTTCAAGACAGCAGATAACTCTATCAACTCGTTACCCCATAACACAAACGTGTAGAAAAAGGCACCAAAAAAGAATTGGTCACCTGCAACTCACACTGTTATAAACGGAACTCCATAGGCCTGATTCTATCTCTGGCACAAACTAAGATCCACCAATCAACCGATTTTACTCTGCAACCATTTTTTGTTTTCACGACGGCACCTAGTTGGGTTTGACATTTTGATGCGTGTGTAGCGTTTCTAGGACTGAACAACTTTTTTTGGGTCACGTTGGTTTGACCTCTCCGTCACACCAGTAGACAGCCCGGGACTCAGGAGTGCGGTGGAGTGTAGCTACTAAGAAGAGAACTGCTTCAAACCCACAACCCTCGAATAGACAGCGGTGTGGAACTGAATGCAGGTTGCTCTAGTTGCCGCCCGTGGTATCACCGCTCCTGGTCTGCAGGCGACGATGTTTAAACGCTTCAGCAGTTTGGTCTCCGATCAGAGGTTCCCAATTTGTGCCGAGCAGATATCCCAACCATAGGAAAACACCGCGGTATGTGAGACCGAAAAACGAGGGAGTGTGCATGGACTTGGAAGCTTCACAGGTTGATAGGTTACCGTTTTGAGAAATGCATTAATGCTATCGCCCAGAAAACACTGGGGTGATGCCATCCGATCAGCCTCCATTCTCAACCTGAAGGACTTATGCTCCCCACGCCGTACGATAGAATGGAAGGCTTGACCATATACGTCTGTGTTACATTACCTACGGCATGTGAGTATGCTTGCATGGTAACTCTGTCGCAGATGTAACCTGAAACTGACTCTAAGATAAAAACGAGCCCTTACGTTGCCACGTTCCTGTATGCTACCACTACTTGCCAAGTTTTGTCCGCTGTGCTAAAGAAGATCTGGAAAGATCTCTTGCCACAATTTATCCAGCCGCATTTTGAAAGAGATCACAGTATCGCTATGACCTATTTCATCTGGGAGCTTGTTCCACGCATTCACTGTCAGGTTGCTGAAGAAGGTTGCTCGTACGTCCAAACGAGCCCTGCTTTTCTTCAGTCTGGGACTGTGACCTCTGGTGATGGATTCTTGACTCATTTTGCAAACAAGTCTGTGGAATTTAAGCCACTTATGCCTTTCAGTATTCTTAAGGTCTCGATAAGATCACCTCTCACTCTCCTCCTTTCCATGGAGTACAATCCGAACTCCTTTAAGCGGTCATGATAAAGTTTGCCCTTAACTCCTGTAATCATTCGGTTTGCGAGTTGTTGCACTCTCTCAATGCGCTGGATATCTTTACGTAGGTAGGGAGCCCACGCCTGCACACAGTACTCCGGGTGAGACCGAACAATGGCTTTGTATAGCTGCAGAAATACTTCCGGCTGCTTGTTAGGCAAAACTCGCTTAAGTCCAAACAGTTCACTGCGGGCTTTATGTGCAGCCGCTGCACATTGGACTGAGGGTTTCAAGTCGCATCTGATCAATACTCCTAGGTCTCGCGCCTTTTCTACGCATTCGATGGTGAAAGGACCCTGGAGACCGGGTACTTCCAGCGGTTCAGAGCTTCCAGTTACCACCTGGCACTCGGCGGCATTCAATGGAAGGTCCCATCTAAGAGGCCACTCTGCTACTGCCTTCAGATCCTGCGTAGACCCTGCTATCTTAGCATCATCCGCGACTACGGAACACGGGTTGCTTAGCCTACTTACCAGATCATTTATGAACGGCAGGAACAGGAGAGGACCCAAACGGATCCTTGAGGGACGCCATTATGGACTGTACCTATCTCAGAGAATCCGCTTCCAACCTTTACTTTAGAAACCCTGTTGTGTAGGAAATCCTCTACCCAATCAGTCATTAGGTTGGAGATACCAAACCACTTCATTTTGTGGATTAGATAACGGTGATTTACTGAATCGAAGGCTTTTCTGAAATTCAAGTAGCAATCCTCGACTTTCCGGCCTTCGTCCAATCGCCCCGTGACCTCATCCATGAAGTACGAAAGGTTGGATAGACATGATTTCCCTTTCTGAAAACCGTATTGTGCAATGCTAAGAAGGCTGTTTTCAACAAGATACGTCGAAACTTTGTCCCTATTTATCCGTTCCAGGCATCTTCCCACTATATTCGTCGGACTAACTGGTCTGTAATTATTTTGTTTCTCTCGCGAGCCTCTCTTGTGAATAGCGACCACCGTGGCTACGCGCCACTCATCTGGGATTTTCCTTCCTTTAGGGAAGATGTAAACAGGTTCCATAGTGGATGCTGAAGAACTCACGCTAATGGCTTAACAATGCCCGGATAAATGTCATCAGCTCCTGCGGAGTTTGTGGGCTCGAGAGAGCCTAGGACCTTCCTCACTTCTTCCTCGGTGAGAACTATATTGTTCATTATGCTGTGAGGTCTGGACTCTATCAATGTTGGCAGAGTCTTGCCCGCAATACGCCTGTGAACCCCCTGGAAAAATTCGCGGAGGAGGTTGACTTTCTCTGTTTCATCGGTGGCTGGTTTACCCCCCTTTGTCAACAGCGCTCCCACTTCTTGCCTGCAGTCTCCCTTGGATTGAGCTTACGAGTAAAAGTGCTTCGTAGCTGCTTTTAACTCGCGCGCAAGGCCTGTTTCAAAGCTGTATTTTGCCAGGCGCTGGGCCTTTCGGGCTGCACTTCTACAATTTTTACACTTCAGCCAGCTACGATGGCTTTCGTTCTTCTTGTATTGCCTCCAACATTTGTTTCCGTTGAAAATCGCTCTACGCACCGTTTGTCTCCACCAGGGCGGACGACTTCGAGCTCTTCTTGGTACTAGGGGTGCAAACTGATCCACTAGTACTATAAACCCTTATTTGATGACTTTCCACATGTCTTCTAGAGAAGCGTTTTCCACTTCAGGAGCCCAGGACATGCTCCGTGCCGCTTCCAAGAGCCGTGCGACATCCATTCGACCAAAATTCCGAACAATTTTTTTTCAGGGGAGGTTTTTCCGTCGCGCGGACTTCGAAACGCAAAACACAATGATCGCTCTTCTCAAGCGTAGCCCTTATTTCCAAGTTAACAATACCCTGTTCACATCGAGTAACTATTAGGTCCAGCATGGATGGTGCACACCCGTGTCGGAATCGAGTAGGTATCTGAACATGTTGACTTAACGAATTGGAGTGCAACCAGTTTAGGAATATTCCTTCGAAGATACCTGTCCTGGCTGTTTCATGGTCCCAAGAGATGTTCGGAAGGTTGAAGTCTCCAGCTACCACTAAGTTCGCTGAATCACTAACTAGAACGTTTAAGACATACAGCAGAAGCTTATCTTCGTCATTTCCGGCCAGTGGTCCCCTATAGACGCTGCAAAACAGCAGTCTTCTGTCATCCTCCTGAGTGCAGCAGGAAATTGCCTGTATGTTCGGGGTGTTTACTGAGAAAGGGGCTCCCAATGCTTGTGCTGATTGTTTACCAGCACCAAGACACCTCCACCCGCGCGTCCATCCGTGTGGTCCTGTCTGCAAACGGAAAAGTCATCTGAAGGACAGTTCCCCAAAGCTACTTCCTGTCTTAGCCATGTTTCAGCCACAGCTATGACATCGAAACCCTTACTACGCTCCTTAAGCTCCTCCCACTTATTGCTAATGCTGCAGGCATTTGTATACAGAAACTGGAAGTTCTTTCCGTACAGCATTTGCCCGGATATCTTTACTCCGTCAGCTTCTCCTCGATTGGAATTTGCAAGGCCTGGAACCCTCTGCTGGGACATATCGTGGGTTCTACAGCAGTGGCTGCGCACGAATTTCGTCTGGATCCCTTATTCAATGCTTAGTCCGTGTCCTAGCATACTCTCACATAGCCATGTGTGTATGTATGTCGATCAAGTAGCTTAGGCTTAGCCATGCATATTCACGCCCATATAGACTTGCAGGTATAATAGTGGTAGGCATGCATTTGTTCTCCATTCAAGACTTCGGCACAGTCAAGAAAAGTTGCAATGTGTAAATAGCCCCTTGCCGCAGAGATTCCGGCAATTATCCGTTTCACGGGATTCGCCTTGAAGGTCGTTCAAAAGCCAAAACGGTCCTTTTGGCGCGAATCCTCGATTTTTAAATATTTTATGAAATTTTAAAATCGGAATTTCAGGAAAAGTACTCATAGTGCGTCCATTGTAAATACGCGGCGTTGATGCAAAAATTGAAATACATCGAATAAGT
>JTDE01008559.1:0-11059 GCA_014338405.1 Paragonimus skrjabini miyazakii | reverse complement strand
GGGGAGTCGTGGAGTCCGTCCCTTCAGATGTTTTGGGACAAGGTGACTTGCAAACGTCGTCATTCTGTGAGGTATGTTCTTCACGTACCAGTCAACCTCCACAACCTCACGACGGTCGCACCTATAGGTCGTTTGTATTTCATACTCCCGTAGCAGCCACTCACTGTGGTTTCATATTTTCTGAATGGCGACTGCTAGGAAGTCTCTTGGGTGCGTTCTCTTCTTCAACCGTCCGTTCGAGTTCTCCAGCCTATTATTCGTTCGATTGCCGAAGTGGACAACATCGCCTTGAGCATGGATGGCCCACTTCGGCTCGATGTACAGCCAATTACACAGCAAATAATTCAGAAACTCCTTATCTGTTCGGCTGATGATGTACGGATCACGTTTAAACCTACGGTTAACAGTGTAACAGTACAACTTACTCTTCATCATTCGGTGGAAGAGGAAACGGCTGCGAAAAGAGTTTGTCTTACAACAAATATGACGGACGAATCTCGCCCACTTACATGCTTACGTACGGCATCGCGTACATGAAAGTAACATAGCAGGATGTCGCAGCCGAACGCTACATGGGCTGTCCTCATCTGCGCAGTCATCTTATCCATGAAAAATGGTTTCACCGCAATCGGCTCACCCATCATTTCACGAAAGGTTTCGAAATGTCTACGTAGCAAAGCATACTTCTCACTTCGAACGTACCCGTACATCACGGGTCGGCCGTGTCCCATACCGTTTGTCACTAGGAACTGATATAACTTCCAACTTCGAAAGCATGATGAAATATACAATGACATACTTGTGTCTGTTTGTCCCGTGAGTTGCATCCACATTCACATGTGGGAATCGTCGGAATAGTTCAATCTGCATTCGCTGGGTGAAGCAGATATGCGTATATCGGTTGTCTTTATCCCTGAGTGCGCACCACACCTATAGCACTAATCACCGACAGCACCTCATCAAGGTTTTTTAACATACAGTGATCAATCTTACGTAACAACCTCACTTGACATTGTAGGTTTTAACTTGCGGCGGATGTTTCCAACGTCAGCGGTTGTGATAAACTTCCCGTGAACATCCGCTACATACTGCTTAATGTCGGCAGTTGGTGTATTGTACTGGAACAGACTCCTGCACTCGTTCAATTCAAAGACGGTGAGTCAACAATTCGTAGGATGGGACTCATATAGCAGACGATTGAGAGGATGGTTGTGCTCCAACTCGGAAAAGCTCACAACCAGACAGGCATCTCGTCGGACCACATGAAATCGTGATCTCCAACATGTGCCGCGAGAACTGGTTCGTTAAAACTAACAACAGTTAACCCACTAGACCCGTCGCACACCCCTGTATACAATCCTACGCCTATTGTACTTCGTACAAGGATAATAAATCCGCGCGGTTTTCAGGAAACCACGTCATCTTACCTTATCGTACTTCAAGGCAGTTTTCGACCTATGGCTTGTCCCACGAACATAAATAACGCCCACCTCGTCCATGTACCTCTGAAGACACTCCTGAAAGTGTGAGAAGGTGCGAAATTCACGATCCCCAAACATCGCTTTGAAAATAGCAATATAATCCATTTCCTACAAATAAAGAATAAACCACTGGAAGTGAAACAAAAAAACAAACGGCAAAAGTTGATTGGTACATTACAGATTACATTACATTTCATACATTACATTACATTACATTACAAATTACATTACAAATAACGAAGTCGACCACAACAACGGCAGACATACCAGTTTTCGAAAAACAATTACGAGAAGGTGGTTTTTAATTAATGGTCAGTTAAAACAAACAGATATGAAGCCATGACGCAGATTTCGGCGATTTCAATTTCTGCATCAGCTACCAAGCCATTAAAACGATTTATTTCAGGAAAGTAAAATTTTCCGAACACGACAGCTTAGGAACTCACGTTCTACGACTAGCATTCATGGCCATCGATCATTGGTTTAAAAAATATTAAAATCTTGGACACTCCCGCTCCATAGTTCTCAGATGCACGAAAATCACAAATACGCAATTTGCTTCTTCAATGTTGGAAAGCTTCCCGTGGTATGTGTATTAAACCACTTTTGCTCAAATTCAAAGGCAATCCGATCTTTATGAAGAGACGAATCATCCATTTTGGGCTATGTGAACTTGTCCGAAAGACGATCGACCAACTTGTGAAGAAAAGGATATTAACGCAGCTGCAATCTTTGACTTGGGCTACACCCATTGTGTCTCTGCTTAAACGTAACGGTAAAATACCTCTAATTGACGGTGGTTACCAACTCAAACTCAACAGATTCCTTTTACAGAAGGGTTGTGCCACTTTCGAATCAGAAGACATTCTGTATTTATTTCCTGGCTGAAAATATTTTTCAAAGCTTGATTTAAAAGACGCTTTTCCGCAGGTTGCAATTGACGAGATTTCCAGTGCTGTAGAAACCACCAATGCTCCTTTTGGATTGCTTCAACATGATTTGCTGCCCTTCGGTCTGAATGTGTCGCCTGCTATATTTCAAGATGTTATCAACACGGCTACCGCCAATCTAGATGGTATTATTGTGCGTGAGCCAACCGAGCCTATTCATGACGAATGATTGTACGCTCTGCTTTACGTTTTTGCTTTTTAAGCATAGCTTTTAATTATTCTAAATGCATTTTTGGCACGTTCAAGTTCTCATGTCTAGGGTTGTTCGTTAAAGATAGGGGTTATCCTGATCCTGATCGTTTTTTACTACTATCTCGAGCAACCACTCCAAACACTTGACGGGTTCCGTCCCTAATGGGTTCTCTTCAGTATTATCCTTGATTCATTCTTAATTTTGCCGATAAGACAAAACCTTTATTTGATCTTCTGCCTTCAAACAATTTTGCTTGAACTGACTTACATGATGGAACTCTCTGAATTTTGTTAAATATTCCGTCTTCCAATATAGTACTACGTACGTTGTCTCTAAAGATAATGTCAGCGTTGATCACTGATGCGTCCTCAACGTGCATTGAAGCAATGCTAAAACAAGAGGGCCATCCCGTTAATTGTATTGCTGGACTCCTTAGTTCAGCCAAGCGTGGATATACGCAAACACAGAAAGATGCATTGATGGTTTACTGGGCGATCACCAGACTTCAGATGTACTTGTATGGTGCTCATTTCACTAGAGTCACAGTTATGAAGCCGTCAAATTAATCTACAGTCCCATCCATTCCCTTGCGTAATCTTCTGTGGCAATGGTTCAGCGATGGAGTGTTGTTTTGGCTGCATACTTCTACAGTATTCAGCATCGTAGTGCAAAATTCATTCCCCAAGGTGACTATTTATCTCGGTATACTGACTCCGGTGGTAACTTAGACATTTTGCTGACTCAACAGCTTCCAGTTTCCCTTCTGAGTTGATTTGTGACACTACCATGTAACTTTGACGTCATTAAATAAGGATTCAGTTCAGTTCGGTTAAGATTCCATGACGGAACGGTTTCGGCCAGAAATTGTCCAGTTTCTTGCATCAGTTAGCTTCTGAGGTCGCCCAGTGCTACGACGATCATGAGGAGATGTTCTTCACTTCCATGATTTAGTATGAGGGCTACCAGACAAAAGCTAAGGAGTTCAAGCTATCAGTGCCATCAGAACACAAGATCACCGCCACCACCGATACACACAAGTTTAGCCTCCTATTGAAATGACGCGAAACAATGGTTAGGTGTAAGACCATTGTGGGTTTGATTCCTAAAACCTAGACTTTCAGAGGCTCAGACTAACTTTGTAGATAAAATGAAAGCAATGAACAAGATTTAAAAGAGACAACTATAATAGCAAGTAGAGATGAAAAGTTGACTAACTGAAATCTACGACAAGGAAAGTACCTGGGAAGCTCATCCAAACTAAACCCTCACAACAGATCCGGGAAGAAAGATTGCCAGCACTCATCTAGCTTTATTTTTAACCCTGTCACACTATCAGAGGATACTACACTCTGTGGAAGCATGTTCCAACAGTTGGTGATTCGACATACGAAGAAGTTAGCTCTGATCTATGTAGCAACCCTTTTCTTCAACTTGAGACTGTGGCCTCGGAGGTGTGAATTTGTATGCAGGCTGAACAGAGATTTCGCCTCAACTCCGGTTATTTCTTAAAGTATCCTGAAGGTTTCTATCAAGTCTCCTTTAACCCTTCTCCGTGCAAGGGAAAACAGAGTAAGTTCTCTCAGTCTGTCTTCATATGTGTTGTCCCGCATTCCCTCAAGCAACCTTGTAAAACTTCTCTGAACCTTCTCAAGTAACTTCACGTCTTTTATCATATGCGGGCTCCAAGCCTGCATACAGTATTCCAGCTGTGGCCTAACATAAGCTTTATAGAGCGGCAACAACACCTCTAGGCTACTTGACGCGAACGTTTTACTCAACATATTCAGTGCCCTATTTTTTTTTCGCGCCGCCTCTATACATCAGTCTGAATTTAGTCGAACTCAGTATGATGCCACTCTGGCGGGAGGTACTCAGTACGGCTCGTAAGTTTGTGAGGTTTTCATGGGACAGCCGGTCGTGGACGATGACTCTGTCCACATATGCCAAACACTTTTGAGGCACAGGATAACAGAGTACTGTTTGCATTGGGCGCCAGAATATCACCTGGGGTTTACTAAACCGGACGGCATTGTCCAGAACTTGTATAACCCAAAATGCAGGTTGAAAACTGTTTTGTTCCTGTCTTCCAACTTCGAATTGCCAGTAGCCGGATGCGATGTTGTGTGTACTAAAAAGACACGAACCGTTTAACGCATCTATTAAATCCGTGCTTGGGAGGAGGAGGAGGAGGAGCGAGTTTCGTTTTGTGATATTATTCAGAATCCTGTAACCGACCAGTTTTCCACTTTTCTCTTCTGCTAGAACTACTGAAGTGGCCCGTGATGAAATCGAAGGCTGACTGGTGTTGCTTTGGAGCATATGCGCAACCAATTCTTGCAATTATTCGGTAATGGGCTTGCATTCTTCTCAGTGGCACTTCTGTCTGTCTACGTCTCCTTCACATTTCCGATGTTTAATCCAATCTAAGCGCTCTGGCATTGTGCCTTTCTATACGAAAAATTCCACGCGCTCTCCAATGAAACTAGTCAAACCGCCCTTAAATTGCCCATCCATTTCGCCAACTAGTTCATTAAAAACTTGTAGCAGTTCCGGCAGTTTCGACTGACTGTTGTTTAGACTAGGATTCCATTGCCTTTACCATAGGCTTTCATCGCCACCTCGTTAGATGACTAAAGAACCGTTTTCCCCGGACCGAAGGTATGCCACAGTTTGACCTCTCAATGACATCTACCTCCATAATCGCGTCATACGACAACTGATCGACAACCATCGTTTGGTGGTTGAGATGCATCACGGTCACATTCAAATTAATTTTTATTTGTCCCGAGCAGTAAGGGAGTCTCGTTGGCTGCAAGATGCTTGTCCTGCGAAAAACGCCAATTGCGCCCCGCGAGACTAGCCATTACTTTGAACCCTACTTGGCTGCCGGACGCTTTCGTATCAGTGAAACAATTAACGCGCAGTAGGTTAGTGGCAACGCTACGGCTAACTTCCAGTTCTGCGACAAGGAAAAAGTCAAATGAACGAACTGGTGTGTACTAATACCCCCGTCTTCAAAAAAACTGGGAGCCGTTCGCTTGAAGGTAAATGCTGACCAACTTGGTGCTTTTACGTTATTGTGTCTTTCACTTCGCGTAAATTGACCAAACAGGTGGCACCAGAAAAAGCCATTCCTATTCCAACCCGTACCTTGGGGTTCGTGCGCGATGATGAAAGTTCCCTTTTGGCCGTTAACTAGCAGCATTTACTTTAAATTCATGACCAATGTTCTTATTGAGGACGCTTGCGACTGCTTAAGTATACCACCAAACATCAGTAGCTTGTTCCGGTTCGGTGGGCGGATTCTCCAGGAAGTTTCCGAGAGAACTGCTTACACCATCTGCCTCAGAACTCGCTCGGCTCGTTTGTCAACCGTCTCTGTCGGGAAACCTTGGCAGATTAAGCGCCTTAGTTAGATATCCTGGCCTTGTCGTTGGAGGCATTCGTAGAACTCGATAAGAGAGTGCCGCTGTCATTGCGTTTCTGAGGCGCTGATACATCTCGTCCACCTAGGTTTTACGGTCTCATCTTTGGACACAAGCTCGGTAATGCGTTTGGCTAATGGGCTGGTTCAAGCCTATTCACGTGCCGTCGAGCTGAAATCCACCAGCAGGGAGGACCACCTATATGGAATTTTTCAGGTGCCGCGATCATCTAAACAGTCTGTATCACGGCGACTCTTCGGCGTACAATTGATGACATCAGTACTGGGAAAGTCAAATATCCCCTGTAGATTATTGTCAACTGGGCGAGACGGAGGTTTCTCATCGTTCTAGGAGAGATTCGTTATCCTTGCATGAGTAGGGGGAAGACGGAATTCGGTCATCTTCATCTGTATGCCACAGAAACGAAAATGAGTTCTAAACAATAGATGAGACCTAATGTAAATTATACATACCTCATGGTGAGCCCGCAGGTGTTCTGCGTGAAGATGCACATGGAGACACAATGACGACGCGTGTTTAAAAAATCCTGGGGTATCTGTAATGATACCCGATTGTACAAATGTCGAGTAGTAACTGAATGAAACGTAAAAGAACGTACAGAAAAGTTTCGGTGAGGTTTGGGGTTGGTGAAACTACTGACGAACAGCCGTTAGAAATGGAGTCCTCAGCGTCACGTCCTCTGAAAAAGTATGGCCACAATAGTACGCGGAAGTGAAGGTCAAACTTATGGCAGAATCACGAAGTGGGATTTTTGAGGCGATAGTTGCTCACGAAAAAAACGAACTTTGGAATACCATCGAAAGAGGGAGCAGATAAGTAAAAAAGATATGTCGTTGAGTGATGTCACACATTACTTGAGCTCGGACAGCAATGTCATCAAAAACATTAACTACCCGTGGTCAGACGATGGAGGGGCACCAGGAGTGAAAATAGATGGTCGAAAACTCAAATGGTGACGAAAGGAATCATTTCAGAACGCACAGACATGCCCCAGCGTAGTCTGAGGTTGACCACACGGGTTTGGCATTAGACGACCCAAAAGTTAAGTACTGATAGAGTTAAAAGTTAGCATTCACACCGGCAACTGTCTAGTGGTAGTGTAAACATAGACCAATGGACATCAGGTTCACCTGCACCCATAACTTGTCTTTGTTGTATTCAAGAACGGCAGAAAATACCAGTAGTAAGTAAGCTGTATTAGATCAACCGATTCACGTTACGTTACGAAAAACTCTCAGTCCCCGCGGCAGGAGCAGCCGCTGCGTGCATGTTTTGACGATCGCTTGAAGGTCGGAGTAATCTGATTGGCTAACTGCATGGCTCACTTGCATTCGATTAGATACAACACCACCTCCTCCCTCCGCGCCGGATATTCCGTATTCCAGCGTTTGATATTTTGTCCGTCTCGATCTTTGTGGAAGACTGCGTTTTTGGTATTTGACCGCTTATTACCGGCTCATCGACTGTGGGTTCTTCCCTAGGTTTCGTGTTTTTTAGCGCAGTACACATCCGTCTTGCATTAACCATTGAATTATTATCCAGTATATATGTTCCTGGAGTTCTTACTTCTCTCACTGCCACGGGTGCTAAAAGCGAACTTTCGCTTTTTTATTATTTATTTTTTACTTTCACGTAAATGCCAACTGTACATTGATTTCCTGCTTTTTTGTAGCTCTCCTGGTACCTTCTCCTCCTCTCCAATTCTTCTTGATTTATTACAGATCTTTGTATGTGCACCGCACTCGTTCGTATCTCTCTACCAAACATTAATTTCGCTGGTGTCACACCCGCAGCACTATGTGGTGTGGTTCTGTAAGCTGCCAGTGACGTCAGGAACGCTGGGTCCCACGATTCACCTTCCGGTCGAGTTGACTGTACCGTTTCCTCCAGCGTCCGGTTCAGGCGTTCCATCATTCTATTTGCCGAAAGGTTGTATGGAGTGGTGCGCACATGACGGATATCATGTTAACTCAAAAACTGGCTGAATTCGTAGCCGCGAAACTGCGGCCCATTATCAGTTACAATCTCCTTCGGTAAGCCGAATCGAGCAGACAAGTGTCGTAACCAGTTAATAATGACAGTCGGTGTAGTCTCTCCACATAAATGAGCCTCCGGCCACTTTGTATAAAAGCAAGTAACCACAAGAGCATTCATTTTGGTCTGTGGAACTTTCCAAACGGGCCCATTATGTCTATTACCAACTTCACCCAAAGTTGCATTGGGTGTACATTGGGTTGCATAGGGGCACCGATAGGTTTTGAACTTTTATCAGAATGCTGGCAAGCCGCACAATCCTTAACAGCGGTTTCCACGCTCGAATTCATACGCGGCCACCAGTAGTATTCACGAATTCGTGACTTGGTTCTCACAATACCGGGATGTCCTTCATGACCACTTCTAAGAACATCCGCAATGAGAGATTCGGGTATCATGAAGCGAGCCCCACGTAAGACACTTATTAACGACAGTTAATACGTCTCGTATAGTATGATAAGAAATCAGTTCTGCCTTCAGAAGCTTGCGATTGGGCCAGGAGTTTATTACATGCTGTTGAACTTCTGTAATTAATGAATCGTCCACAATGTGTTTTTGGATATGGTTCAGAGATCGTTCCTGTACACCTGTCGTTCAAACATGAAATTATTTTGTCGTCATCGATGTTTTCAGTTTCCCCCTGATTGGCAACAGGTAAACGTGACAGCACATCTGCTACCTGATTATGGGCACCGGAAACATGCTACATTTGGAAATCGTAATTGAATAAGCGAGCGTACCATTGGCTAATGCGAATAGGCTTTTGACCTTTATTTCCCCGGCAGAGTAACGGCGTGAGGGAAACGTGATCAGTTCGTAACATAAAGTGACGACCAAATAAATACAGATGCCACTTTTCGCATATCCACACACAAGCTAGGGCTTCTTTCATTCCTACGGAGTAATTTACTTCAGTGGGTGATAATGCTCGTTAGGCGTACGCCACCACCTTTTCAATTCCATTTTGGAGCTGCGAAAGAACAGCACCTAAACCAACATTAGATGCATCGGTGGAGACAAACGTAGGACTGCTCTCATCGAATACAGCCATGATGGATGTCGAAGCAATCAAATTGCGAATAGTCCGGTAAGCAGCCTCTTGTTCTTCGCCCCAAACAAAATCAGTATTTTTCCTTAGTGTCCCACGAAGTGATTCCAGGATCGTAGCGAAGTTACGAAAATGTTGGATTCAAATTTTCTTGCTGCTATTGTATACTCATATTTTTGTCTTATTGGTGCCCTGAGCATCAAACAATTGCATATTACTGTTATTTGTCACCGAATAACACATTCATTGAAATTTTGGGCTACGTCGTATCCGTTTCTATTGTATCTGTTTCTGTTATATCTGTTCCTACAGACGATGATCCGAGTTAGATCTTGCAGTGCTGGGACTCAGCAAACACTCACTGAGGTGAGTATTTGTGGCCGGTACGGTTGCAAACTGACCGTTCAAAATGGCATGCAGTGCCACCAGTGCCAAAATGGTACCACTTCAAATGCACTGGCCTCAATGAGCACCAGTACCAACATCTTGCTTCTTCAGCTTTAAACTTTATGCATGAGCTGTAGGTTTAATGAAAACCAGGGTGCCACTGTGCCTCCGACTATTCAAGGGCGCTCCACGAAAAGTGAAGCGACACAGAAAACCTGCGGTTGTAAATGCGGGACTCTACTCAGCACAGTCTGCCCCTCCATTTCCTCCATGGGGAGTAGGCTGGAGGAGTACCAACGAACCTTGACAGAAATGAAGTTGGAACCCCAGTCCTTAAATGAGTACATAGCAGTCGCTCTCGCTGGAGTTGCTGTCACCAAGAAGGCAGTTGCCCTGTCAACTGCACAGATAGAGCAGGTAGCAGCTAACATGAAGGAGAAAGATCTCAGAGAAAGGAGAGTTGTCCTATGGGGTCGATTCCCCTCAACGTCCTCTCCAGCCGAGCTGGCTAAGTTAGTTTTAAGTTCTTTATTCTCCCCGAACGATGTCAACCTTGTACTGGCGAGCAGGCTGCGCGACAAGACAACCAAAAGATCACTTGGTCTTTTGGTATCCTTGCCAGCTACGCTTAGTTCTGAGACCGTGGTGAAAAAACAGAGGCTTTGAGGTCCGCTAACGCCCAACTGCAAGGCGTGTCGTTCGATCGCTCTTGACAGGAGAGAGCGAGACGCGAGCAGCGCGTTAAAACGAAACCATTGATCATGTCAGACCAGAAGCTACAGCTTGAGACTAAAGTTGTAGTTTCTGCCCCAGTAGTGCCCATTCAGGTCAGTGTGCCAGTGGAGGAGAGCGGGTTTGCCGCTTCCGTAGTTGCCATCCCCACGACTGATTCCTCAAGCGCCAGCACCACTGTGGATGACACCGCACCAAGGCTGCCCTCCGAGTTGCCTAAACCGAAAACCACCAATAGGCTCCGTAAAAAATTCCTCCTACCAAGAATTGGAAACGAGAGGGGCCTTCTGGGGCCGGCGCCTGCGACTCAAAAAGCACCTTACTGGCCCGTCTCACAGGGTATTTATACCGGTGGCCACACCAAACAGCGCGCACTGCCCCCTTTAAGCCCTGCATTCAACAGGTTAAAAAGTCAAATTTTCCGTGGGCAAAAACTCCCAAACGCCCTCCGAAGAACAAGAATTTAGTGGGGATGCTGAGACCGCAGGTTGCGACACCGAGAATGCTTGTCAAACGACCTGTGGGATCAATGACATACGCCCAAGTGGTGACTTTGCGTCCACAGCCTCACAAGAGGGCCAACAAACTCACTCGGCGGCACAGACCGAGCCCAACCCCACCGTCTTCCTCAATCCTAGGTCTTCTTTCCCAAGCTCTTCCTCGCAGTCTTCTGTCTCTTTTCTCGCCAAGTCACGTGAAGAAGTAGCCTTCAAGTGCATGTATACGAACTGTCTGAGATCGTTCAACAAACTACCGGAAGAAGAAGCGCGTAGCAAACAAGCTTGTTT
>JTDE01008558.1:2000-19182 GCA_014338405.1 Paragonimus skrjabini miyazakii | reverse complement strand
TCTTGGTGTTTTACTCCCGCGGAACACTTCAATGTTGCATCTGGAAGTTAATACGCAGGAAAAATGGGATAGCCTTCGCCAATAATGTACCGGAGAAAGACTTCTCCTCATTCATACCTTCCCAGTTTATGTCCTTCACTAGTTCTTGGTGGATTATAAACCCCAGTGCGTTAGTAACACAAGCTTTGTAGCTGCTCCCACCAGCAAGCATTAGATGTGCAACCTGAAAACTAATCATGAAATCTGTGATATTGCTTACCAATTTATTATACAGTTGTTCATTCTCAAGCCTTCTCTCAAACACAGTCAGATCGTCAATTGACTCGAGTGGCGGACGAAAAGAGAAGTCCGTTTTTCACCCCCTTGACTGCACTGGATCATTTTATACGGCATAGATTTGTAAAGGCGTCGAAAAACCCACACGTCTTCCTCCAGTCTTACCAATCTGGCATTCATGTTTTCGCACAAATCAACATTTAGACCCTCTTGAAGCGCACTAACCTAGGATCCGCATAAGAGTTCCCTTTTTTCGAATTCTTCAACGCAGGAGCCGGACATTCCATGACAGACGTAAGGGAAATTACATACGTAGTCATTAAAAAGCGCAATTACCTTGACATAATTGGTGACAAACACGTTGCACCGGTGGAAGCTGATGCAGTCTCGCAGTGTGGGACGAAGTTGTGAGAGGTCTGCGTCACATCCTTCTTTGTTGGAGGCTCCTCTTAATGCATTGCTGTAGTGAATGCAGTCTTCAACGGTGGAAGGTCATGCTCCAATTGGAAATCGGGCATGATTACCCGTTTACTGCGGTTGACTTTTAGGTAACAACAAAAACTTACACTTCCCGACGACCGTCATTTACATGCGGCGAAGATGCATCGGATGACGGAAGTTCCGATAGTTCTTCCAGCAGTGCCTCGCAATGAAAGGCCACGGATATATCATCTATAGGGAGTGAAAGGTTTTTGAACACATCATGCTTACCACATATTTCGTGAACCCTCACGTCGTACACCTTCGAACCTTTCGGCGCCGGACACTGACGCGCCAACGGTGAGTTGTGCTGTTTGCTGGACAAGCCAGGCCATCGCACTTCCCCGCGTCCGTGAACCAGGAAGTGTGCGCAATACCGACTGATTTGTCACCAAACTCTAATACCTGCTACATCTGACAATGGATGTCATTAATAATTTTACTCATCATAAGACGAATGAATAAAACGAAGACATTGTTTGTAACGTTATTTCATTACAACAGAATGTAAAATGGGGTAAACAACGACACAACCGTCACAATCCATCGCAAGGCATTTGCACTCATTATCCGAAGTTTTGTACCGCCTCGTATGACATGACGGTCCAGTACATTTGAAAATGGAAATGTCTGTAGAAGGTATACACTTGTCGAATCATTTTCCCATTCCACCGTATAAATGGGCCGGGACAGAGTCCCCGTTGATGAGCGTTATCACTCCTGGTTGTCCTTTGATAACCACTGCAATTCGACGGGAAATCTGTGCTGCTGGTACAACATGTGAGTGTGCCAGTCTTATTAGCTTGCTCATGTAGGACTCGAACGGGAAAGCTGAGTACGAATCCAAAGGCCCGCGACGAACAACATCGTCAGCAATATGGATCGTTCCATGAAAGTTGTAAGTCAAATGGTGTGCTCCTTAGATGCCTGCAAACTGTTGTACAGTATTCCTCAACGTTGGGCTAACGAACCTGGAGTAATGCAACGCATATGGTGGACTGCATAACACATAAAGGCAAATGGATAGGTTGAAAAATTCTCGTGCTGCAGATTATTCAGGGCTTCATCCATGGCCACCGGTCCTGAATAAAGCAGAAGCTGACGTAACTCAGTGGCTTTCCACCAATTAGCCATCCAAATTTTGACACTTACGGAGAAAATGAACGATCAAATTAAGTTTTAATACACGCAGACGGTCGTTAACCATCTTTACTGACGTTTGTGATGAACGTCCAGCGGAGGCAACTAGAGCAGCGCGTCAAAAATAGATTGGTCGTTTAGTAATACCAAGATATATTAGTTTAACGGGAATGCATATACCATATAAATGTCCAACGATTCAAACACCGATTGTCCCACATGATGGTAAGACCGACGGCGTGGTCTAAAATCCTCGTCATTCCTGAGAGGGGCCGACAAATTCGGACTGGTCAACCTACCGTTGTTGTGCATGCTATGAGCCGCATTTTTTCTAGGCCGCTTCCCAATCCTTTGACGGTGGCATGCGGAATACAATTTGTCTAAAAGCAGCGTGTTTCGCCAAGAGGTAACTGTCGCTGTTACCAATCCATTTCGACCGGATTATCAAATACTGCATCAGAGGTTGGCGAAGCTGCAGGATGTTAATCTCAGGACTGGCAGCCGTATTTTTAAAGCTATTATAGCTTTAATGCAGCAGTCCATCGGGAAAGCTACGACGGTTTTACCACAGACTGACTTCCCCCATGTTCCATCGTGCAGTATGAAACAGCCAAGATGGAAGGAGAATGTTGAAATGGGAGTGTCCTGTGGATATTGTGGTGATCCTGTTAACATGAATCGTTACCGATGCGACAGCGACTGACTAATTTTTCATTCAGAATGTAAGAACAATACTGATTTATTGCGCTGCCCTTTCTGCAAAGGATAGCTGCAAACCCCGTCACCAGGTTCGTTGCTATTTCATGAGCTATGTGGTTTAAGTTGCATCCACCTCAAACATTTCATTGTCTCCGACGATTAAACCGAAAAATAGACCCCATCCATCACCCGTAACTACTGATGACCCAGTGACGTTGAATGATGAGTTCCGTGTTGTGCATCCGCGCAAACGAGTCCAACTGAAAGTAATACCAAATGATTTCATGGACGTCATTGGTTATGGTAGATTATGCCACGCCTCTGAATTTACCTAACGCTTACTTTTAGAAGTGGACACACAGCACGAAGAGAACTTCTACTGAAGTAGAAAGGAAAGGAACAGGGCTGCAGAAAACCACTTGGAATGTTGCACATAGTGATGTATTTGTAATAAATGAAGTCCGACAATTCCATTTTATTTTCTCTGTGACTACAGGGTGCAGGTAGGCTGACTGTCGAGCATAGACGTCAGTGCGTCCAATCATAGGTCATGGCGTTGTGACTATAGGGTGATGGTTAGTTGACTATTCAGCATGGACGTCAGTGCGTCCAGCCATAGGTCGTGGCATTGTGACTATAGAGTGGAGGTAAGCTGACTGTCAAGCATAAACCCAAGTAGCAAAACGTCGAGGGGCCGCGCGGGCCCCACGCGGGCATCGGCGGGCAAAAAGCGGACGGATGATGGGCAGTGAGACTAGGGCCCCGTGCGGGCCCCGCACGGACATCGACGGGCAGTCGGAAAAATTTGCGAGCGAAACTTTTTATGCCTTTCAACTACTGGCAATTTTATTCACAACTATTTCGGTACACATTTCCAACGCTTTGGAAGCTTCCCAACCCCCCTTAACTAATTTTCAACAGAAATCCGCTAAATAAATGAAAATTATACAGTCTTTTTACAGCATTTTTGATTTGACTCGTTCAACTACTCCGGAAACAAATTTTTCCAGCAGAACAGTCAAATCCTATTCATCAACAACCCGATTTATCCCACGGCATCCATAAATAATTGGAAAAGAGAAGGAATAGAACGAACATTTTGGTGCAAGACAAAGATGCAAGGATGAAGCAGATATGACATATCTTTGTAAATAACCAAAATAAGGCGAGAGTAAAGCATAGAAATCTTAGAGTATTCATTCCAGGCATTCTGTGGTTATTTGCCAGTTTCTATCAAATAACTCGGATATGTCTTGCTGAACTTGTACAAAATTCCAACAAGAGCCACGAAAATACAAGTTTTATGGGCGCGTTTGAAATTCCATATTTTTGTAAATACTTTAGGTATAGCGGAAATAGTGTAACCAGCTGAAAGTACTCTATCTATGTTTTGCAAAAATGTATAAGGAACAAGTTATTGTCATCTGTACACCAAAGTACAAGGGAATACATCCAACCTTCTCCGAACCTACCTTGCGGATCACTACAGGGCAGCCATGATAAAATGTCTGGAACTGCGCTTATACAAACATCGGTAAATTTGATGAAGTTAATGGCCAATTTTTCAAAGTGGAATTAACCGACTTTTACTTATATCATAATGAACTGTTTGGATTTTTTTCTTCCACATTCTACTCACTGCACGCCGAAACCCGCGTGATACTGGCACATAACGACGGGCAGTGTGCTACATGGGAAACGTCAGTACGTTCAATTGTAGACCTGTGAAGTTCAACATATTATGTGGTACATAATACTTCATAATTTCACATAATTCCTGGTTACCGTATTGCCAAACCAACTTATGCCCGAATGCAGTGAGAAGTAATTATGGTAATCAGATCACACAGAAAAAAGTTCACATTGCGTCCGAAGATCATTCACTGCAGACGTATCTACTTGCCCACGGTCTCGCTAAATACCTGGTGTTCCCAGCTCCACATGGTATTGATTACACAACCTCCCTAGTAAGTCAGCTGTCATCAACAGCTTAATAGATTATTGTATGCACAATTTACAGAAGAATATTGTAAAACGTATATTGTGCACGTTCTCCATTCTTTTGTTGCTAAAACTCTTTAAATTAACCAGTCTAAACTTCAGCTACCTCGCGAACGCATTTTTCCTTCGAAATATCGCACTTCCTTCACGTCCCTGATAAAAATGTTTAGCACATTAAAACGAACTTTTTTCCGACAGCAAAATGAGCACATTTCATGTTTTATAATATACTTCGTCAACTAACATTCAGAATATATCACAACTCACATGTTAACTGTCTACCCAAGAGAGCATTTACTCCCTGCTGATAGGTATCAGAAATCGCACGCAGTGGGTAACGTGTAATATTCCAGAAAGTCAATCACAAGAATAACACACTGTTTCCAGCGTTTGCTAATCGAAACACAGCAGGTCTATCTCGCAGAAGAAGAAAAAGTCATAAGTCACCAGTGAACATGTATTGAACACAACACAGACACCTAGAGATTCAATTTACAACGTGTCCTTGTCCACATATATATACGGGGCCCCACGGCCCGGAATAGCTCACCAATCAAAAGTGGCCTCACGCTCAGTGCCCGCCGACCTCCGACTCTGGTTGGTCACCCTCCTCCGTCCGTTGCACGGACGCGGCCAACCCGTGTGTTCGAGGGCCTGAAAGGAAGCGGAAGGGAGTGTGTGACAAAACAAAATGGCGGCGCACTACACGCTACTACACTACTCCCCCCGGCGCAAGGACTGACCGCAGTGCTTCAGCCTGTCCCCCCTCTGGTGGTACTATGCACTCCTCAGCTACTTCCAATCCATCGCCATTAATCAACTGATCTGGTTTTGTAGTGTCCGGCTTCAACCGATTGAAATGTACCACCCTGAGTCCTGACTTGTTGTCGTTAACGTCCCGCATGGTGCAAGTGGATTCAGAAATGACGTTGTGCATGACGTACGGTGCCTTCCGTTCATGAAACAATTTCTTTGGAATCCCAGCTTCGGGGAGTTCTGCACGTAACCAAACGTTAACACCGGGTTCCAAGGGGCTCTCATATACCCTTTTATCATAATAGTTCTTCTGTCCCCGCTGGGCCACTCGAAGGTGTTCCCGTACTAACATATATGCTATCGGCAGTTTGTCACGTAGCTGAATGCAATAGTCTGACATTAGTAAGTTGTCTGGCGGCAACCTGGGTATAAGCAAACCGGATGACAGTCGCATCTCTCTACCCGTTAGCAGGTAATGTGGTGATTGTGCGGTAGAAGAATGGACGCTATCACGATATGCAAGTAGACACTGAGACACAGCTTCGTCCCATGATCTGGTGTTTTTGAAACTCACAAACGCTTTAAAGAGGGACTTCAACGTGCGGTTTACACACTCTACGGCGCCATTACCTTGCGGATGATAGGTAGTCGTTCTAGTCCTCCTTATACCCAATATTCTGCACAGTTCGTGCATTAGTGTACTCTCGAAATTTGATCAACTGTCGCAGTGTAATTGAGTCGGGACACCCCAGCGCGAGGTCCAATGATCAAAAATGAACTTGGCGGTCGTCCCACCGTCTACTCGTGGCACTGGCACAGCTTCACACCATTTAGTAAATTGATCTATCATCACAAGGATGTGCCTATTTCCCCTTTCTGGTCTCTGGCAGTGGTCCGACGATGTCAACTTTTACTATCTCATTCGGATATCCGGTCAGCATACCCTGTAGCGGTGCGCACCGTTGTCTCCTGAGTTTTTTAATTTGTGCACATAAGCCACAACTACTGCACGCATTCTTGACGTCTCAGCGTTGGTGGGGCCACCAGAAACGCCGCCTCGCAGCTTCTTCAAGTTTGTTTCGGCCCGCGTGTCCCTAATTCTCATGGAGTTCTTGCAAGACCATACGAACCGCCGATTCTGGGACTACAATCTGACTTGCATATTGCGGACCGTATTGATAGTAGAGAACACCGTCGGCCATATAGAGATGACGCCACGATGACCATTAGCAACCCGCTTCCCAACTACTTCCTGCCATCTCTTGGTCGGTCGGACGTGTTCTACCCTCTTTTATCCGCTCATATATGATCTGTAGATCTGCAGCATTGCTCTGAATGGCAGTCCCTCGATTATTCTCCTCAGGTCTAACAATAATCATCCTGTGCATGAAGGACAATCACCATGGTCGCGAATCGGTCTTCTAGATAACGCATCAGCATTTCGGTGACGTAAACGGGGTCTGTGTTCGCATTCAAAGTTATACACTTGTAAAAATTTTTGCCAACGGGCAACCTGCCCCTCCGGGTCCTTGAAATTCTGCAGCCATTAAAGTGATGAATGGTCCGTTCGAACTAGGAGGCGCCTTCCGAGAAGATAATGACGGAAATGCCTAATAAAATGCACCAGTGCAAGCATCTCTTTTCTAATGGTACAATAATTCCTCTCATTCCTGTTGAGGTTTCGATTCTCATGCGCATGCTCCACATCATTATTGTCTAACTGAGACAGTACAACCCCTATAGCGACGTCACGAGCGTCAGTATCCAAGACAAACATTTTCGCGTCTGCCCGTGTATCTGGAAGCGCTAGAACAGGGGCAGTGCATAACGCATTTTTCAGTCGATCAAAAGACTGCTGACATTCATCAGTCCACTTGAACGCTTGCCCTTTCTACGTCAACATTGTTAGGGGTTCAGCCATGTGGGAAAACCGGGGAACAGATCGTCAAAAATAAGAAGCTAAACCAAGGAAACTACGGACCTCCTCAGCACTCTCAGGCATTGGCCATTATTTCACTTTACGCACCTTTTCGGGGTCAAAGCTCACTCCAGCTCATGAGATGACGTGTCCTAAGTATTTCACTTCAGTCTGCATGACCGAACATTTGGTTGGGTTCAACTTCAGTCCAGCCCCTGTTAGTCGTGAAAGGACACTGGATAGGTTATGCAAGTGCTCGTCAATGGTGCGTCCGTGTATAATCACGTCATCTAGGAAAACTAGATATTGCTTCTAAATTAGATCACCCAGCACCTGTTGCATCAACCTTTGAAAGATGGCCGGGGCATTTGCCAAGCTGAATGGCATAGTTTCGAATTCATACAGGCCAGAGGGTATTACAAACGCGGTTTTCAGACAATCACTTGGCTCCACATCCACTTGCCAGTAACCAGAGGCCAAATCAAGAGTACTAAACCACTCAGTGCCGGAGAGGGCATCAATAGTATCATCGATACGTGGTAATTGAAACGAGTCTTTTTTGGTACCGCGTTTAACTAGCGATAGTCAACAAACAACCTCAAGGAGCCAACCTTTTTCTTGACTAATACCACTGGAGACGCCCACGGGGAAGTGGATGGCCGGATTACGCCTCTCTCTAACATAACTGTTAATAATTTTTCTACCTGGACTTGAAGATAGACTGGCAAGCGACGAGCCGCTTGCCGAATCAGGCGCGCCTCGCCCGTGTCAATACTGTGACGCACAATGTGAGTCCGCCCAGGTGGTTGTCCTTCTCACCAGAATGTCGCCTAGTGCTTTCAGTTGCTTCCCGTACTCTGCACGCTAGATGTGTTGAGAGCTGTGAGACAACGCCGTTGATAAATTTCTGCCATTTCGAGCTCGACGTGCATTTCGTCACTGGGCAGATGCTGTCTTTTAGGGGCTTCCATAAGGCCTGATAATGTTTTATACACATGTTCCAACGGGAAGCGCCCACCATACATGCGTACGGCCAGGTTATGTAGGTCTAGGATACAGTGCGTGGCTAACAAATAGTCACTTCTCAGAATTACATGAAACGGTGACTTTTGGGCAACTGAGAAGTTCAGCGTACATGCCCACTTTCCTATCTGTACTGTTCCGCGAACACATGTCAATATGTGTAACGGTTGTCCATTCAAGGCCAGAATCTGGCTGAAAGGTCTCGCTGTAGCATCACACTGACAGGTGGTATGTCTCTTCATCAACCAAGCTAAATACGGACCCGGAATCTAGCAGACATTTAAAGTCATGACCGCCAATTTTTGCTTTCAATACAGGGCATAAGGCAACATCTTTATCCTCATACTTAGAAACAGGGGGATACGCGACTGATACACCGGAGACTTACCAAGATGCGTACGCTTCCGAGGGGATAATGGGCACTAACGTGCCACGTGTCCATGTCGACCACAAGTGAAGCATCTCCGCCAGCCAGGTCGCCCGTTCATTGGAACTTCCGCTCTTAGCTAGCCTTGTACAAAATCTTCGCCCCTTGTGTAAGCGCTTCCGCGGGCCATCCGACCATGCCCTCGATTAGCAAGAGGGCCCTGAGTCACACACATTAACGGTTCATTAGCAGGCTCAACCTGTCCCGCCTGGTCCAACTATTCTGCCAGCTTTTCAGACTTGGTCAAATTTTTAGGGGAGCGGAGGAGAAATTCACGCTGACACTGCGACTGTCGGATCCCTTCCAAAAACCTTTCTAAAATACGGCTTTCCCTCTGCTCTTGCGTCTCCTCTACAAACGCCAGTCGCGCTAGTCTTCTCATCTGTTGTATATAATCCATTAAGCCTTCCGCACTGCGTTGGCGTCTTTCGTGGAACGCCCTCCGATATTCAAATGCAAGGCGGAGGCTAGCGATCCTTCGTCGTAAAAAATGAAGTAGGCTCTCAAGATCCTCTGGAATATCAAAATAAACAATTTTTTCGTATGCCTCACGGGGAATCAAAGTCAACACGACGTCCACCTGCCGGTCTGGGGAGAAGTGTCTCACGTAGCGGCGCACCTGGGCTTCCCAAATGTGGAAGTTTTCCCCAATAATGTATTTCTCTGGTGCTGGAAGTCCACGCTCCTGTTGTGCGTGACGTGCATGTTCAGTGTCTAAAATACACACTTCCTCTGTCTTCTGAATATGTGATGAAATATGTGATGAACTGAGCATTATTCGGAAATTAGGGTCCCACCGAGGGGACCAAAATTGTGATATTCCAGAAAGTCAATCACACACTGTTTCCAGCATTTGCTAATCGAAACACAGCAGGTCTATCTTGCAAAAGGAGAAAAAGTCATAAGTCAACAGTGAACATGTATTGAACACAACACAGACACCTAGAGATTCAATTTACGTCTCCTTGTCCATATATATATGTCTTTTAACAAATATGACCGGACGAATTTTGCTCACTTACATGCTTACGTACGGCATCACGTACATCAAAATTACACAACAGGATGTTGTAACCGAACACCACGTGTTGCCCTCACTTGCGCATCCATCTTATCTATAACAAATGTTTTCACTGCAATTTGATTGCGAAAAAATTTCGAAAAGTCTACGTAATGGGGCATACTTTTCATAACGAACTTACCCGTATATTACGGGTCGGCCATGTCCCATACCGTATACCATGTCCCATACCGTATACCATGTCCCATACCATATAACTTCCAGCTTCGAAAATATGAAGAAGTATACAATAACATACTTGTACCTGCTTATCCTGAGGGTGGCATCCACATTCACAACATGCGAGAAACGTCGGAAAAGTTCGGCCTGCAGTCGCTGGGCAAAGTAGATATGCATATATCTGTTGCCGTTGTCCCGTATAGTGCAAACCACACCTTATCACCGACAGCACCTCATCGAGGTTCTCCAGTGTTTCGTGACCCATCTTACGTAACAGACTCACTTGGCATTGCAGGCTTCAACTCGCGGCGGAGGTTTCCACAGCCAGCGTTATGATAAGCTTCCGGTAAACATCCGCCACATACTGTTCAATGTCAGCAGTTGGTGTATTATACTAGCACGGACTCCTGCATTCGTTCAATTTACCGACGGTGAGTCCACAGTTCGTAGGATGAGAAGCATACAGAAGACGACTGAGAGGGTCGTTGTGCTCCAACTCGAAAGAGCTCACAGCCAGATACGCATCCCGTCGTGCCCCATGAAATTGTGATCTGCGACATTTGTCACGAGAACTGATTTGTTAAGACTAACAACAGTTAACCCACTAGACACGTCGCACACCCCTGCGTAAACTCCTACGCCTTTTGCACTTCGCTTAACGATAATAAATCTGCACGGTTTTCAGGAAACCATACCACCTTACCTTAAAGTACTTCAAAGCAGTTTTCGACCTACGGCTGGTCTCACGAACGTAAGTAACGGCCACCTCGTCCGCGAATCTCTAAAGACAGTCCTGAAAATGTGAGAAAGTGCGAAATTCACGATCCCCAAACATCGCCTTGAAAGTCACATTATAATCCATCTCCTAGAAACAAAAAATGAGCAACTGGAAATAAAATAACAAATAAATGACAAGCATGAATAAATAAATTGAAAATAACCCCAACATCCTTGTGTTAACATTGCTACATGTCATCGACTACAACAGCAGCGGCCATACCGATTTTCGAAAAACAATTACGATAAGGTGGTTTTCAATTAACGGTCAGTTAAAACAAACAGCAATAAGTCCATGACACAGATTTTGACTATTTCTTCACTAGGTACCGAGCTATTGAAACGATTTTTTCCAGGAAAAATTTTCCCTAACAAGACGGCTCAGGAACTCACGGTCTACGACTAGCATTCATGCTCCAGAACAGGGTTGGGCGTTCGAGCAGCTGACTACTACATGAAACAAGTAGTACGCTGCAAGTGTATTCTGTGTTTTTCTCTTCGTAGTCAATCGGCGTCCCTGTTCCGCGTCATCATCCCTGCGAGAAAAGCCGCGCGCAGCTGCGATCTCATTTCTCCTCTCATTAATTCGCTTACGAATAGTAAATCCATCTGCACAGGTCTGTTACCTCGAAGGAGGTCTAGTCGCTGTCCATAGTTTTTCCCCATCACTCCAACCGTAAGTCCCTCGATCGTTCTCTGGTCACCCTCCAGCTATCACATCGCTGTTCTCGTGCAACTTAGACGACTACTTCCATACCCCTGAGTTGGTCCAACGTGTACGGCGAACAAACTTGTCAGGGTTCCAAGGATAAACTTCCCGAATGGACGTAATACACCATGGGCTGATACGCAGGTCCTATCTGTGTTGTCCTGCGCCTTGAGTGGCGATGAAACAACAATACCCGGACCGCGTTCATCTTCTGCTTGTTTCAACAAGCTTCCACCCCTGTAATAGGCACCCACTCCACTCGTCCTCCCAATGGACATGTACGCACACCTTTGGGAATTCATCAGCGAAGCTCGTTCGGGAGCCCACTGCACAAAACGACCGAAATCGGTTCTTAAAACGTCTGTCTTCTGCAACTTTTATGGTGCTCCAGACCTTGACGTCATCAGCAAACAGTACAAAGGATGTTTCTGTAATTCCGTGAAGGTCACTGGTAAAATCTAAACACGGCAGTGGACCGAGCCCTGAAGATTTCCGCTTGACACTGACCGCTAACATGTTTGGGTCCCGTCCATCCTAACGGAGTGGCTGTGATTACTGAGAATGTAATCTATCTTTTTCAGAGTGAAACATGTGATATCGAATGCATCGAACATACTTAATGACTTACCACATGGAATCTTGTCAAAAGCCTCGCTATAGCTTACAAGAATGCCGTCTATTGTATCTCATTAGCTTTGGACTCAATTAAATGTTCCATTACTAGCTTTAGGTTGGTCATATAGAAACGGCCTGGACGAAACTCATACTTACAAGGATGTAACACGTCGCGTGTTTGTGAATATGTTCTGAGCCTCTCCTCCAGTAGACGGCCCATGATATTCTTAATCACACTCACTGGTTGACAGTCGACTAGAAGCTTGCGGCTGTCACCCTTATACATGGAGTTTCCGCATCCACCTTGCAAGAATTCGCCACTGTTGCCAACGCACGTTCAAATGTCAGACCAGTAGAGCTACAAGAACATCTGTAAGTTCCTCCAGTATAAAGGATATGAACCGTCTTGGTCGAGTGACTTGTTGAGGCCGGGATTCCTCAGCTTTTCTGTAACCTACCCTTCCGTCATCACCTCTGCTTTGAACACCGAGGTCCTGGAAGCACGTAGAGAAATCGGACGTGCCTCAACGGGATACACCGTGACAAACTGGACAGCCAAACCCTTTTCCTCTGCTCCTGCAGCTTCTGCTTCCTCGGCCTCCCCGAAGATTTTAGGTATGCTTGCCCTTGTTCTCTTTCACCCTTGGATGTTGCCACTGACTGAGCTGCAAGTACCTTCGTGACGTTCGTATCCGCATCCGGTTGCCCGGAGTAATCTCCATTTCCGATTGAGACAAGGTCTTAGTTTCCGAACAAAACATGGTGGCCCTCGGCAACGAGTTATGGGAAGCCGAACTGAAACAAACGCCTCAGCCGCTTTCTGCACGTGCTCCCCTGTTCTCCTCCACTGACTGTCAGCGTCTGGACCATCTTCAATTATGCGGCCAACGGAGTTGGGTTTCTCTCGCATATATGTGGGCGGTAGTCTTCAGACATTTCGACCAACTGTATGCCCTACTATTCCTCAGTTATGGAAAGTAATGTCCTTTCCCTCCGGGGTGAACATAAGGTCGAATACACATAGGCTTGGCCACCAAGGCATCTCGTAAGCATTCGGACGTGCTAGTGCAAACACGGGTCCAGTAGAATGTCCAGTGTTTCTTCCACGTAGATATCCGTAATGTGCACACAGTGCTAAAGATTCCAATCGAACTGCGGTGGGTCGAAGTCCATCATAACGAGGCAGTAGCCATCAGCGGCGTAGCGCTGAAGCCGGTTGTGATCCAATCGTCTTATAACTCCCGATGGTTTACCCTATTCTAACTCACCCTCAGAATAGCTGCCTGCGTTGAGTGTTTGACGATGGTTATGTGTTTTGTGAGAAGTCGGTGGCCGCGTTCCCCGTCCTTATTTATCCCCTTCTTCTTGATCCTTCTTCCTCATACATTGAAAATATTTTTCGTGGTAACTGGAAACCTCCCTTGCGGAGACTAACACGATCATTGAAAATATGCATGCGATAAATCCTTCCCCCCACGAACGTTAATCTTGATGTATCAGTAAATCTTGATATCGCCTACATGTGGAAACTTGTTCACGCATAGTTTTTTCGTTAGTTCCCACTGCGAGACACTTGTTTACATGTACCCTGGTTTCAATTGTGCGTGATTGCTGCAGCATTATGCGACTGTTGTATTTGATCATATCCGCGTGAACTGTTACTCTCGGAACTTGCATAGTTGGTGGATTCAATATCCAGGTTTGTTTTTATCTTCTATTCAGTTTATGCGAATTTTCTTGTACCCCAGCACCCTATTAATAAGAAACTCGCCAGTTTGACCTTTTCCCCTTTTAGATCTTAATCGGCTGATCAGCGGACTCGGAATTTGTTGAGGCTCGCTGCTTACAGGCGTGACTAGTCTAGATCCAGCCTAAAGATAGGCGTTGTGAGTGGACTAAGGGTTGCCGAAACAACTACTAGACGTCGGGGATTACCAGTGCTCCATTGCCCTGGAGGGCACATCCACCTGCCAGTTAGTTGTGGCTTGTCGGTTTGTGATAATAATAGCCGGGTAGATCGAATTTGGCATAAGTGACGAACGGATGCAATCCCTGGTTACTGTAACATGCAAGCCGGCTGTTTGCATTCTGACCGTCCGTTACGCCTGCGGACAAACTGTGGGGTAATGTGGAGACACCAGTGGACAGTATTCTTCTGATGTAGGGGTTCCAGCAACAGTCCCGAAAAACGAAAAACAAACGACTAATCGCCAAAGAACCAGTAAGCCATGCACATGACTTACACAAATGAAACCTTAAACGGCGCCAACAAAACAGCAGCACGCCCTGTTGCACAATTCAAATTCAAACCGTGCACGCTTGCCGATTTCGACCGCACGTTACTGTTTCCAGTCATCTGAAGCCTCCCCGAGGACAACTGTATCGTTGAACGTGCGTTTTATGCCCTTGTCTGCGGTGGATAGTCCCGTTTCCTATCCTCAAAAATTGGCCGCTAATCTCTGGACTACATCTTCGAATGTTTCAGCTATTTCGGCCTTGGTCCATTCTTTGTCCATGCTTTCTCTTTCTGAAGATCTCCCAAATACTCACAGAGATGTGTTTGAGACGGATGAATTGCCTGCTGTTTCATATGATTGTGATATGCTTGGGCCTCTAGGGCTAAGCAGGGACCATGCCCAGTGTTAACCGTAGGGACGTTGGCAGCCCCACCGGAGAAGACGGTGTGTGTATCCAAACTCCCTAACCATGCCCTAACTATAACTCGGTGTTCACTCGGGCGACGTTTGGTGATGGATGACAAGCTCCGCAAAGAAAAAATGCGATTTAAAGACGAGGAACAGCAGTTTATGAAGGCAGAGTGAGAACTTCGCAAGAGGTTGAAGGAAAGATCTGTATTTGGTAAGACTGACGAGCCATCTAGGAAAACGAATGTGAATGTTCTCTTCTCTGGTTCGTCATATAGACCACATACTTATGAGTCCCGAGGGAGTTCTACAGAGCAGCATACGCGTGATCTGGTTATCTGTGGGGGCCGTCAAAAAGCGAGCAAGAACCCTTTGAAGTGTCATCCTTGAAATTCCATAGCTGCACGAGACGTTTTGAACATAACGTGGCCAACAGATTGAACAACAAAGGATAGAAATTGTCTTACCTGATTTGTTATCCTAAAGATCGAGCCGAGACAGTTGGTGACCATCGCATATTGTCGCCTATCGAAGTGGGATTTGCTCAGGCAACCGGAGTATTGAAGCAACGGTTTGGAACGCCCAATAAAATTATTCGGGGTGTCACCAAGGACGTGTTCAACAGCCTGAGACTCACCGTGGAAGAAGCTGAATGCCTTTAGCGTTCAGCCACTTAGATGAAGGGATGTCACTTGACATTGTCTCAAGTAAACCATTCAACTGAGTTAAATTGATCAACCAACCTTCTGCGTATCATTGATAGTCTTCCATGTCCCGTGCAAGAGAAGTGGGTACAGGTAGTTGAATCAGTTGATTTTGTCAAGATTGTTTGATTAGCGTTGAAAGTGGCTCTAAGTCTTATTGTTTATCTTAAACGGAGGCTACATTGACCATCTTTATCCTTACACCAGCTATTGCGAAGGTTTCACTTGTTCATATTCAGTCTGAGCACTGTAAGCTTCTAAATGTCAAAATAGGACATTCTTATTCTACATTTCTCTTCAGTAGCTGATGAATCTTATCATTTCTTGGTGCATTAACAGCCGTTTTAATCCGACCCAACCAACGACCATTAATTCGAGAGAACTCATTTTTGTTTAATCGTCCCCAACTACTGAGCGGTGTCTAGTTTTCAAATTTGTTATACGAGCACACTGTTTGTTCAATTTCTGAGGATTTTTCACATTCGAGGTGAGGAAGTTGAGTTTCACTTACATTGGTTCAGTCAGTACCGTATTAAACCCAGTTTTAACGAGCACCCTCTCATTACCCGTTTCCATCAAAAATAATCCGTCGTCGGATGTTGAGAGACATTTCTGAATCAACAGATTACGCGTAACTTGGTGTGAACCTGGATTGTTAGCGAACGATTCAATAGACTGTGTTATAAACGTTGGTCGGGGACTTTCCTTAAATGACTTGCTTGGGTTTATAGGGAGATGAACTTCGGCTTCTAATAACTTATATGATAAACTAATCACTCAATCAGTCCGAAACTAGATCGAAAGAAACTAGACCACGCATTCGCGAGTATTCTTGGAGAATGGGCCGTATGTCGGCTGTCGTCGGGATGGTAAATGAACTATATCAAGGTGGGGTATGTGGTGGTTATCACGATTTTCGGACGTACTTGCGTTTTGTAAGCATGTCATTAGAGAGGCGACGGGCGGTTTCAAGAAAGTGTAAGCGATGCTTTGTTCGCTTGTTGCCGAATCTCAGCCATGTATTACAGAGTCCGCGTACAGTAGTTAGAGCCTCTATGCGGAGGGCGACTTCGTAACCTGATGCATTCACACCCGGTGGCTTCGAGGTCTGTATTCGAAGGGAGGAATCGAGTTTTGGAGTCATGCCTTTGGATGATAAAGTGGTTCGCTTTGGCTTTCTTCCTCTCAGGTTAGTAAAGACAGTTGCAACGACTGAGAAGTATATCTTTCTAGATCCTGACAACACACTCATGGACGAGTCTGTTCGAGACTCTTCGCCACTGTGAACAGAGAGCAAGGCTGAAGTTCATCACTCAAAGTGTGCTGAGTTAGAACAATTGGTGTAGCTCACATTAATAATAATATATATTTTTCAACGCATTTGTTGGAAACACGCTTGGATGTGCGCGATCATGACTGATAATTACATGCGGTACAAAGCAGCAAATGGATATATAACAAGACAAAAATGAAATCTGTTGACAAAAGAAGACGTAATCAAAGGGAAAATAGTCACAGTTTACAACGTTCGATTCACACATAATGAAGGAAAGTAGTTCGTCTGTTCCACGGATTCAGTCCCAAAAAGAAAATGTTACGTTAATTTATCTTTTACAATGTTAGGTAAAGACAACGTTTCATATATTTCAGGGTCATGCGGGGGATTTACGTGCAAGTTCATCTTCGAAGGATTTCGCCTTTATTTGACGTAATTTCATTCGGAAACTTTGTGAAGATGAATGAAGATAGGAGGGTCCCAATTTTTGCGGCTA
>JTDE01008555.1:8053-21714 GCA_014338405.1 Paragonimus skrjabini miyazakii | reverse complement strand
GCTACGTGAAATTAGTTGCGCGACTGAAGAAAATGGCACTGAGTTCATAGCAGACGTACAGAGAATCATGCGTGTGGAACAGACAAGCTGGGAAAACACGGTTGCGTCCAGGATCCCTAGAGAAGTCAATTCACTCCGTTTAAAGTTGGTGACGGAGTCAATGCAACTAACTGATCATGCAAACTTCCAAACTGAACTTATAAATTAGGTTGACTATTCTTGCGATGTAAAAAACAAAAGCTAAATCCTAGCGATAGTGCCTCAAGCGAAATACTGTTCAACTTCAAGCATGGAAGTTTAAACAGAATTGCTCAGCATTTCTCGTTAATTTAACGCACAGCTTCATAGGATTCAAACGATTGGACAGTTTGGTCATTCTGATGTCAATTCGCCTGATACTGGTCTAGGCTGTCAATTCTGCACGATCGCATCCCAACACATTGCCAAACACGCCTTCACATTTAGTTCATTTCCATTCCGCTTCTCGAACATTTCAGACAACGGCATCCCGTCTGCATGACGAGTTAATGTAACGGATGTTGGATCGATAGGATCGCGTCTCAAGGTTCTACGGTAGTATTGTGGATATTGACTGTTGTCGACGCACTGCGTAGAGAAACGAATTCATGTTTTGGTTTTGACAAGCTTCATATAAAACCCCAGATACCTTCGAAGTTCCTTCAATATGACCGAGTACATGGATTTCTTAAATCATTCCAAAATACCCACCGAAATGTCCATAAAGAACGACTACCCAATTCATTTGATTCAGAGGGCGATGCAAACAGTAAAGCAGCATTTACTGGTCTACCTTCCAAGGCAGGTCCCATGACCGAGGCTGTCAAAAGTAACCTCAAAACGTCAGCTGGAACAGTTCAATTGTGCGTGAGTTTCTGTTCAACACCTCCTATCTTGTCACACCTCAAAGACAAACTTCCATGTTCTGCAACCAGCTGTTGTGCGTAACCATTTTTTTGCCCATGTCGAGCGTTATACATTGGTCGTACTACAAGGTGACTGTCTGATAGGATACGTGAACATCCTCCTGCGTGGTTGAATAGTGGTGTGGTTAAAACGGTTTCAAGCGCGATTGTTGCTCATTTGACTGAATCTAATCATTCTGTCAGTAAGAAAGACGCTCTTCAGATTGTCTACCGAGTGTCAACAAATCGATCTAAAACGGTGCGATTCCGAATGTTGACCGTTTCCAAGGCCATCAATACGCGATTGCGCAACTCGGACATCTGCGTTCAGAAGAAGTTCGTGCGGATACTTAATCTCCCTGAGCATTCAATTAGTCGAGCTCATAATTTGGAACAGTGATTGCATAGTTGCCAGTAAACACGCAGTCCACAATCTCTATTGACTGACTTTCTCACCCATCCTGATTACTGTTTTCATATTTATTGTGTTGTACTTGGCCTGATGACCAAACATTGGAAACAAGTCTCGTTTGCTATTTTGTTGTTCTCATAGCTTCAATGAGTATTTCCGAACAAGTAGTCTTCTCCTATGTTTTCAAAACAATGTACCTTCGCACGGACAACGTTCCTACACTCTCTGCTTTCGGCCACCGATGTATCCGGGAGATTAACGACGTATGACGTGAAAACCGTGTCAGCAACGACGATATTCACCAACGTGCCCTTAGGAAAGACAGACAAAATCGAACACAGAGCATAACTACCTCTCCTCACGAGTTTCCTTAGCTTGGATACATCTTGAGAGCGCCAGCCCACAGCTTGGTACACCCAACTGTTTGCGGTTGGGAGGTTAGGCTAGAAGCGGCAACCTGAAGAGGTTCGAGGCTCAAAGGCATTGACGTCGAAGCTTGTTTGAGTAGAACGTCTCCGGCTTCCCGACAGAAGTCTTAAGGGTATTAACATATTTGGTTGAGGACGCTGTTTGATATAGCGAAGAATAAAGGTCAACGTGTTTCGAATTAGTCTTCGCATTCTTCACCTTATACGACCATCTGTGTCATAACTCATAATTTGTGGCACATTTGACGATTCATAAAATCGCATGGTTTACATATACGCCGGACTCCCGGTTGAGACTCCAAAAGTACTGAATGTTGCTAGCTAGAGATAGCGAAGAATACAGTTGCAAGCAGTGGCAATAGTGTTGTTATTTCTGTAACCGTGGCCTTCACGAGTTGGCCACTGCGTTGTTTTACTTACTGCTTAGGGAACCCAATCACCGGATGGACGTTCGGTATAGGTGAGGAAGATGTGTCTGAATGGTTCTAGGCGATGAAGTGGGTTTACTCCATGTAAAAGGAGTTCGTCTATTTCCAGCACTCATTGAACCTCAGCGTTTTTTAACATGACGTTGGTATCACACAGGGGCAGTGTTTTGCAGACAGGCAATAGCACCAGCAAGTATCCGGCAAACCTCATTTTTTGCGAAACAACCATGTTTCGCAATTTTAGGGCGGTATCTTGTTCACAGCCGTCCTATTGTTTTACGATAGATATGTCATACTGGTGCTGGAGATGGATCAAATTGGGAAGCGTCAACCGGACTTTGGCGCCGCTTAATGGATCTCTTCTCCAACATAACCGCTAGCTACTATGCAGCTATCGAGGTGACTAAAATTTCATACGGAATCTTTATTGTCACCTTTCAGGGTGAGTGCAAGCACAGGATCCTTTTAGTTTTCGATGAGCGTTTCACACTTAAATGGCGCAATGCATTTACTCTATCATGGTGTTGTTATTCCTGTAACTGTGGTCTTCACCAACTGTCACCAAACAGGCTTGTTTCGAAACGGATTTGGATGATAACACAACACCATAACAAACATCAACAAAGATTGTCACAATCGCGCAAAGTATAAGACTGACAGAAAATTTTTCTGTTTCATTACCATCACTTATTTTGTCTTTATAGTCTTGCCTACTTAATTTTTGTCAACTACTTTCGTTTCACGGTTTCCAATTGGCACGGCCTGGCACCAGACTCGTGTGCAACGTTAGTTAAAACAAACTGTTATTGGGAATGTAGAGGTTAAGTTTACATCATAACGCATATGGGAGTTGTAATACACCGGTCAATGAAAGAGGCTACATTGCGTCCCCACAACAATGGAGTTTGTCAAACAACAGCATGAATCACGAGGTCAAACACGTTAACAAAGGTAAAGTACACAAAATCTGTACCGATACCACAGCTGGCATTATAAGTCGACTATTCACTCATTCGGTGTGATCTTAAATTCCATGGTCAACTGTAGGGATCACTGAGCATTTATTCGGTTTGTTAACTTAACCGTACGCATCGCCCAGACCGGATAAAAATGAACTACCACTCCGCACACTCCGATCTTTACAGGAAACCCCACGTGACAAGTAAAGTACGCACGATGAATAGAAAAGCACTCAGAGTATCTGAAAAAAATATATCGCAGGACTAAACTGTAAATGAATAAAACGGAACGAAATGTGTAAGTTAATCAATGCAATTGACTTGTTGAATTGACGTAGTCGGTGCACACTCACGTTAAACTAGAAAACTTGTAGGTGGCCTGGCACGTCCTATGCAACTTACTGCGCTCGTAAATTACGGCTATAAAGCCAACTATTCATTTATTCAGAACGAACAACAGCTTGAATCATCGCCCACTGCAACAGTGAAGTAAAATACCCCCGGGAGAGAAATATCAAAAAAGACTAGTGTGGATAAACACAAGACAAAGTAGAAATGCTGTGGATTCAAGTACACCAATGACTATAAGCTGTCATCTAGGACTGCGTTTTTAGCCTAGGATTTAAGTGATCACGTGGACCCCAACCGCACAGACAACTGCCCACAGGATCTTCAGGGTCTTCACAATCTGCGACCGCGTTTTTGTTTTGACAACAATGCGCTTTTATCGAACTGTTGGTGGTCTCCGCAAACATAAACCAATGCGGTAAATGTACAGCTGGCATGAGGAGTAAGGGCCGAATTACTTCAGATCGTGCAACCTGCCCAGTCAACAAGGGTGTAGATTGAGTGCCACCTAGAAGTAACAATTGGACAGATTGTGACGCTCAAAAAAGTACACTCAAACAATTCTCAAACTAGAGCCGTGATTATTCGTTTTATGTACCTAAATGCACTCCTTACTTCCAGCCCTAGGTTCTATCGCACAAAATTCTCAAAGTACATCAGCGAGGCTCAGGAGTCACCAACAATATAAACCAAATCCACAGACTTTCACAATCAACGCGAATTTAAAAAAGTAACTACGGCTTACAAGGAAAATGTATTACACAAATACGAAAAAATACTAGAACATAAACCCTAATTCTGATCAGCTTCTGCAGTTGCACATGCAGTGGGCACTTGTAATTGTGGACTCTGGCATACAGTGAGACGCACTTTCCAGATAGTTCGATGCATCCGTTACTTCACTTGGAAGTGGGTAATTCCGGAGCATAATTTAACGCTCACATCTGTAATAGAAGGTTACAATACACAGGTCAGTCAAAATCAAGCACCTGTAGAACCATTTTTTTTATTCATAATTCTCTTGTGTATGGTGTAAGCATGATCGCTGAGCATTAACAATTTGAGAAGTCAAACTGAAACCTGTAAGTTAAAGCTACTGTAATAATGCTAGCCTTTTTGGGGGTGAATTAAAAGTGGAATATCTCAGGCAACAGAGGAGACAAAACACTACCTCCCTTAAGAAACCTTAAACGGTACTTTATTCTGCTTACAATGATGATGCAATAAGTAACTAAGTATCGGATGACCCCAACAGGATAGATTGAAATTTGTGAAAAGTGAAAAGATAATGTAAAAACACAAGCTTAAGGGCGAATCAAAAATGAAATATTCAGGTTAACAGGAAAGATAATATAACAGACTTCCAATAACGAAAAGAGGACATACCGCCTGTACTTCTGAACTATACATAGTACTTGGGGTAGATGACGAAGTCCGATAGCAAATTAAAAAATCTACTTCCGTCAACAGCCGGCTATATAAGTAAATCTGCTGTAACGAGATTCTCCATTTAGTATAGGTCGTTATTACGTGAGCCAGTGCAGAGTTGTTCCATGTTGAATGAAATCCAACCAAAGCATCTATAAATACGAAACCGTAATACCAAGTTACATAAAATAACATTCTTTTGAGAACACATCATGCAAACTCTCATTAACACATGAATGCATACGAAAATCCACCCAAAAAAATAGTATTCGAGTCTAACAGCCTAATCGATGAGCGAGACAGCACGGTACAGTTCAGCTCACAGGACTTGCGACAAATGTCAATAATGTCTAGATCTTTCCATTTGTGAGCCCCATGTGAGCACCATGTTGCAGCAGTTTGGAAAGAAAAATGCTTTACTTCCGTTTGGTAGAGAGAATCCCACCGACAGATTGACATGTGACTGCAAAGCTGTTAGGTAAAGTGGCATGCTCATTGAATGTATACGGGTACAATGCCAGAGCTATTGTCACCACAAACCACATTCAGATTTATGACAACCTGGATCAATGATTGCGTAGCTGCTAGGAAACACGCAGCCCGTAATCCTTATAGACTTATAACTGTCAGAATGCGGCGTGCGTTCAAAAATAGATGGAAAACAGACAGAAGAAAAAAACAAAACAAGCACTTAAGCTGCTGATATGGAATCAAACATAAACAAGCAGACAATTGTGTTGATAATAAAAAGGGAGAAAAGAGAGAAGAACAAAACCACGCGTCCTGTTGGTGCAAAAAGCCTTACCCAATCGCCAATAACACAACCAGCCAACACTTATCAAGTCTGAACAAAACAGTTAAAAGACGAATACCAGTGGATGCTGGCATTTCGTCAATACCAAATAACCGATTACATGGAAAACTTTCAGTTTAACGTCCATAACAATCGGACGGGTACGAACAAGAAAACCAAAAGACATCCGAGCATGTGGTGTGAATGACACTCACTACAACTTCGTTCCATGGAAGCCCAAATACTTGTTTTGTACACACAACACAGGACTGGTCACTATATGCATTTCACCAGTTTCAACCTGGTGAAATATAAGCGAGGTGTAGTGAGAACACTGTTCATCAGAGCACACCGCACCTGCACATGCGACTGCGTTGAGCCAGAGCTAGAAATGTGTATGACGACTCCGGGGAGTAATGCGCATCCCAAACACCTAGTTCAAAGTCACTGTGAATTGGAACCCATAAGCAGTAAGGATGATGAGATCTCGAAGAAATCAGTATATATTGAGTTACCCTTCAAAGGGGATATCGCGATGTTGCAGACAACCCAATGAATTACATCCTCGCTAAAACGGACTCATAATACCGCCGAATTGTGGGTCCTTGATCAGAGGCCAGTCACACTATGCATGCTAATTATCATGTAACTAGGGAGGAACATACAAAGGTAGAACCAATAGGTCACTGATCACAAGAATGAAGAAGCATGTACCCAAGTGGGTTTACAAGCAAGTCTCACAACTGGATATTGTGATCACAAAGAATCGTAAGCCCTCAGTTTCGTCGATCGGACGACACATTTTTTCAACTGGCCACAACGTAGGCTTGACCTCAACCTTCACCATCGTAATGCGCCACCACAACCCACGGCTCCTAAAATTTGCTAAGATCATCGCGTTCCAAACCTGTGTTTTATGTACAAAAACAGGTATGTGTGAACCTTGGGCTTCCGTGGACCTAAGTTGTAGTGAATGTCATTCACATCGCACAACCGGATGTTTTTTTAAATTTTCTTGTTCATACCACTCCAATTATTATAAACATTAAGTTGGAAGTTCTCCGTGTTATCAGTTTTTTGGTACTGACGAGCCAACATGAAATGCTAGCTGTTAAGGTTCGTCTTCTAACTGTTTTGTCAAAAATACTCACCAAATCGGTACTTAAAACCACTCACTGTGGTGGCCGCCACTAGTGCGGGTGTAGTTCCTTCCAGGAATTTACCGCCCAACATGGGAAGAACCGGGCTTGAATAGTTGAGCCGTACCCGCTACTTAGCAAGCTTCATCTCATATCCCCAGAAGAGCGAATTTTCATTTAGCACCACCAGATGTTTGCCTACTTCCGAGAACCCGGTGAGGAGATCGAGAGTTTTAGTCGGATCAATCCTTATGCGCCTTCTTTCGAGTGAAAAAGAAGGAAATATCGTTAATTTGCAAAGGTAATCCATCCCCTTGAGCCTCCTAAAGATCTTTGTGAAACTGCGTTGCGTTACCCCTAGTGCCTGCTTACCATTAACAATATAGGAACTCCACGCCGATATGCAGTAATCGAGGTGTAGCTGAACGTACACCCTGCACAGACGAATTAGCACTTCAAGTTCTCGTGATGCAACCGCCCTCTGTGTTAGATGGACAGCCACCAAACAGACAATTGCATTCATTTACCGCACCTTTACATTGTTTTCTATTTACATTGTAGCTCACCATTGGTGCTTCATTACTGTGGACTAATCATTTAATCGCATCCCTCTGAGCGTTCATCTCCCAACCTGTTTTCTAGGCGATAAACATTCCATCGAGATTTGTTTGTTTTCTCAGTTCCAGTCGCGTGATTGAATGTACGATTAGCTGATTTGTTCAACAACTACAGGGACATAACACTCTGGAAGTGGTGCAACGACCGGTTTGTTTTATGATTGGCTGTTATGCATTGGGCTAAAGCCTTGAAGGCTGCACTTGCCTGGGTCCCTAAGTTCCTGATTTCATCCACCGTTGAACATCAACAAGATTCCCAACTCTTCCCATGCGCCTAGATGCAACTTCAATGCCAACTTGTAACAGTTGTCTACACTTATCAGCATTGAGTGGCAGTTCCCACCCAACGGTTCATTGATACAATTCGACCAAGTTAAGCTGTATGGAGGCCTCAATAAGAATGCCCATTAATCTCACATCCTTCGCAGACAAATAACAAGCACAAATAAGTTTGCGAGCTAAATCATTCACGTGCACCAGAAAAATTGGCGAACCCAGAACCAAACTCAGCGGAACTTCACTACTGGCGAACACAGTACATGACATATCTCTTCATTTGCACATGAGAGCGTCCGATATGAAAGTAGGCCTCGGCTCACTTAAGCACTCCTGAGGCTATGTTAGAGAACCTTAACGTCATAAGTAGTGAGCGATGATTAAAAGAATCGAACGCTTTCTTTAAGTTCAGGTAACAAACATCAACTCGGTCGCCTCAATCTAACGGTTGTGTTAGTTCATCCAGGAAAGATAAGAGACTTGACAGACAAGATTATCGCCTTTTGAAGCCATACTGCTGTAGGGTTTGGTAACCTTGTCTTTGTTCCATGACCTTTAACACTGTTGACGTGAGGTCTACGGGCCGTTAGTTTAAGATCTACTCCACTTTTCATCCTTTGTAAATCGGCGTGACCGCAGCCAACTTCCAACCTTCATGGAAAAAATACACAATCTACCAAGTGCATAATCCAAGACTTCCTCCAGTGGCTACAAAATGGTAGGATGGATGTCTTTTGGTCTCGCCGTCTCACTTCTATCCCAATTCAATGATTCCTAATTTTGCGCATTATCAGTAGGTCAACCCCCATTTTAATTGTAAGTGAACTGTCAATATTTTTGGCGTGCACTCCCTCAAAAAGACCGGAGAAGGGTTTTAGCCTCATACTCAGCGTGTTGTCGAATGTTTCTCTTGGTTATCCTTGACGCAACCCACTGCCACTCAGATACATTAGACTGTACGTAGTAGTAATAAGCTTTTGGGCTGGATTTGGCCAACTCTGCTATATTCCCTTTTTATTCCAAATGGCACTCCATCTGTAGCCGGTTAGCTGCACACCTTGCCAGTTTATACTTCAGAAAACTATGTTAGGTTTAAACCACTTTCAGGCTCCATTCTCCATTTTCTGAGCCTCATTGGCTTTCCTCTTCAATTATGGTGGGATACCACAAAGACCGATCCTCCTAAACTGGGTTAACCGAACTAGCAAGACACAACTCTTCTACAGCCATCATCCATGTTCAATCCATCTTTTCCCCTTTACCTGTCCATGGTAGGTGGCGTGCTTCTGTACCAGATCACACTATCATTCTCCTATATTTGCGACACCGTTCACTCAGCAGTTTTACACACTGATAAGATTAACTTGATGAGCCGATCGTCCCTCTTACCCAGAGGCGTTTTAATCTTTAGATTACGAACATCGTTCCGACCTCTGGTGATCACCAGGTATAAAACAGCCGGTGACTGCCCGGGCCTCCAGCGTGAGTTGCTCCACAAACTGTAGTAGAGTTTTGGATTGAACGAGTAAGAATGAGGCCTCTCCGAAGGACTCTTTCGAAGCAGTTTCCGGCGCAGTGCAATCGCACAGATGATTAATTCTACTGGTTCTCGTAGCCTGCTTTATAATGTAGCCAGTTGTGCCTCCTCGGAATCTGTCACCCGCGGACTCCTGTATATGCAAGTAAAAATTGTTCGTCTTTGCCAGGCTGATCATGAAGATCAGCATATATGTTAGGCAAGACCATTAGGACGGCAAGAAGACATACACTGCGAGATGCAGGCATTTCGTTCATTCTCATCAGTCGATTACATAAAACATTCGGTGACATAGGTAAAGCACATAGCGCGTTGTCACTACGTGCTTAAACTCTTTTACCGAATGTTTTATGTAATTGAGCGATGAGAATAAACGAAATGCTTGCGTCACGCAATGTATGTTTTCTTGCCGTCTTAATGAACTGGAACTCAATATGCAAGACCAGTTAGGAAGGAAGCCATGCTGGATGGGGAAAATAAGATGGTTCGATAGGAAAGGCTCCAAGATGGCGCGCAGTAATAAGCGCTATCGAAACCTTTGCTATGAGATCCGTGATATCACCAGACATATCACCAGCGCTAATACAGCTCCCACGATACATGAACTTTATTTCTAAAATTCTCATTGAGTTATAGAACACGAAGTGTATAAAACATGTTTTTCATAAAATCTCGTCAGGCTGTTACAGTTATAAGGGAAAATAAAACACGCGAAGCTCGGTATTGGTGAAAACTCTATCTCACTTTTGTGCTTGTTGACGCCGACTGGGTGTTAACTGCCTACGTATCGATCGGGTGGGTCAGCTAATGGCCAAGGTAGTTGAAGTAATTGAACGAAGTTTTTCTGTTCACACAAGTTTAGATTACGCAATCGAATGGCAATGGCCGCGGCAATGACCAACATTCGTTGGTGTGCGAGTTTTGACCGGTTCTGTGGAACCTTGTAGATAACGGTGAACGATCGATCTGTATTGACCTGGGGATCGCTGTCACCCAGGGTGAAGTACAGCAGCACTCGTGATTGATTTTCTTTCACCCGTCCCGATCCATGATGGGTGATGTTCTCTGATTCTTCCAGACAAACGTCGGGTCGACGACCCACGCAGTTTACTGAACAATCGCAAACAAATAGGTCAATCACCACAGATGAGTTGTGGACCGGCATCTTATCCTTCAAGTTTAGAGTAATCAGCGGTGAACTGGTGAATAAGATTATCTGTTTGGTTGCGTTAAACGTTCTCTTGAGGGAACTAGTAACTCGACGAGTCAGTGATTCGGTCAACGTACCTCCTTTGTATGACAGTCGTATGAAAATGTTTATTTTTGCCAGCCCCTTGGATCTTAACTGATGCTTGAACTGCTTTCATATGTTTGGTCACAAAATTGTCAGGATAGCCATTCTTTTGTAGAGTAAGGGTTACAAGCTGTAGCTCGTGTTTCAAAGCATCTACTGAACAGATTTTTCTGGATCTATCTGCCAAACATTTGACCATGTTTTGCTTGTACTTTAAGCTAGTAAAACTGTGAAAGCTACTGTACTGGCTTAACTAAGTAGTCTTACGATAAACCGGGCGTTTCAAATTTCCACCAGTCCCTCTACCAAGAGAGACGCCCTGGAAATGGAAAGACCCATCTGACTCCAGTTCTGAGATGAAACTTATCAGCGGATGTGTGCAGTTGAAGTCCTTAAAATATCGGTTACGTTGATAGCTGAATCTGTGATAGCGAATACATCACCAACATAACGCCGACAGAAAACCACCCGATCTGTAACAGTGCACAACACTGTTCGTTCCAACTTGCCCATAAAAATACCTGTCAGCAGTGGTCATAATAGTGACCTCATTGCCACCTTGTCAATTTGTCTGTAGATGTCACCACTGAAAATAAAAAGCACGGTACGAGTGCATTTTAGAAGAAATTCCTTCAAACACGCTGTCGACCGAAATGTTGTTTTCAATAAAATCGTATAAGTAATCTGTTGTTTCCACATTAGTAAACAGGAAAGCTACATCAAGAGAGAATATAATTTTATTGTCGACGCGAATGTCGCGAACAGTATTCATGAATTCTAGTCGCAACCTGGCGAACTGATGTTTCTAACCTGTTCAAGTTTTCAGGGGTTAAAGTAAACCTAACCTGAAGAGCATGACCCCAATGTCAGAAATTAGAATCCCTTAAGCCGTTACCGAAATGCCTATCGGCATGAAATTCACATATTTCTTCGCGTGCTCACGTGACACAAGGTCAATGATTTTCTATAAATACCGACCAGTTTTCTTGTAAATTTGCAAAGCATCTAACGGCTAAGTGCATTGCCTATCCGAAGTTTACAGCGTCCATGTTTTCATGGGTTCGCAGCTTGGAGGGAAGGGGCAATCGGAAGTGGTTTCTATTCGCGTCATTCGTTCGCCTGTGTTCATATCAGTTATTCGCGTTCGTGTTCAATAAAATTCGGCTATAGTTAGAATATTCTGAAGTTCCCGTGATCCCTCGCAGATTATGGCAATGTTGTCTGCATACCCTGTCCCGTAGTCAAGTGTCTAAGAGCAAATCTACACTATCATATTCGTAGTTGGTCAAGGCACACTTTAGGATCTCATCCACCGCAAAGTTGGATAGAAAGGGAAGGGCTGGACAGTTTTGTTGCACCCCATTTGAGACGTCGAAGGTCAGCGATAAGCTGCAACAGGCCTCAACCCTACCAGGTATCTGATAATTAATTGCTTTCAGAATGTTCACATACTTCCCAGGCACACCATTCCCCGCCAAGCAATCCTAGAGTTCAGCTCTATCAACCGAATCGAAGGCCCCTCGGATGTCCAAGAAGATAAGAACTGCTGGCGTTCTATATGAATGGCGGAGTTCAAGCATCTAGCGTGGTGTGAAGATATGATCAATGCAGCAAGGACTAGTGCGAAACCCACCTTGCTCCCCATGGATGTGCTTTTTGTGCGTTTCGCTTAGTCTACGAAATACAATGCGACCAGGCTAACCCCTCGTTGACCTGTTAAAAGTGTGAGCTCGTTTTGAAATTGGGACTATGTTAGCCAGACTCCAATCATTTGGAACAACTTCGCTGACCCAGATTTTCCGCAGCACAGTCGTCAACTCCTTAACTAAGGCTAGGACTTCATCCACAAAAGGATCAGAAGGGAGTTCGTCCGGGCCGGACGTCTTGTGACGTTTTAGAAAATTGCTCTGGAGAGAGAATAATCCCTCCTTATTTTGGACTCTTCGTGTACGCCCAGCTGACTTGCAGACACTCTATTCACCTGTATCCCAGATGTTTCACCGAGGCCGGTTATCAACTCAACATCGATCCTTGACTTCCCACTGCCTTTTTATGAGTTAAGACAGGTCGCAGACTCAATCCGGGGCTAATATGACTGGTTTTCGCAGCAACAGCAAAGAAACAACCCATTTGCCGCGTGTTATGTCCCCGAGTTTCTGAACAGATCAGCTAATCGTATAATCAATTACGCGACTCGAACTGAGAAGGCAAACAAATCTTTACGGAATGTTCACCGATTAGAAACACACGTTGGGAGATGAACGCTCACAGTGATGCGGTGAAATGATTAGTTCACAGTAATGAAGCACCAATGGTGAGCTACAATGTAAAAGAAAACAATGTAAAGGTGCGGTAAATGAATGCAATTGTCTGTTTGGCCGCTGTCCACCTAACACCTCCCTCTTGAGTTTACTGCTCGTAGGATCGTTGTCGAAGATTCACCTGCATGTGCACGACTTGCCGTCGAGAACGATCCGTTCATCTTCTGGGTGTGCAGATGCTTGGAGGATGTGCCTCCGGATCTGGGGCGGCAGCCGAAACGTCTTGAGATAGGTCGAATGTATCCAGGAAAACATCCAATGGAATGACTCGATTGGACGGGACGGTCACCGGTTGAAAAGAAGGACGCAGCTGATTTGCATGACGGACCCATACGGAAGATTGCACTTCCACGTCGTATGTGACTCGACCAGTCTGTCGTAGTATGCGGCCCGCGGTCCACTTCTCACCACCATCACGATAGTCCTTCGCAAGTACCAACTGACCTAATGAAAACGTACGATTGGTCGCACCATGACGACGGTTGAATTGCTGCTCCATGCGCCTGTTTCGCACAGATGGTAATCGCGGAGCTGGGTGTATAACATCAACAGGCAGGCGGATTTTCCGGTGCATCAGTGTCTCTGCCGGAGACTTGTTGTTTGGTGTGTTGGGATGCGGGGTTGCTCTGTATGTCATCAGAAACGCCTCGACTGTTTCCGGCGTGGTCCCCTCCCCCTTAAGTTTCAGGAGTGCTCGTTTAAACGTGTCAACAAAGCGTTCCATTTGACCGTTTAACTGTGGGTCGTACGGTGGCGTT
>JTDE01008554.1:3556-20449 GCA_014338405.1 Paragonimus skrjabini miyazakii | reverse complement strand
TGGAACTTCGTAACTATTTTGTCCCATTCATTCATTTTGTTATCATCGTTAGCCTAGTGAGGTACGCTCGAATTTACCTAGTCTATTCAGTAACTTGTCCTGACCACTACACAGCTACTGGTGAAAAATCCTAGGTAACTGAACGAAGGGTGTACCCGTACAACAAAATCGACAACTAGGTACCGCCCAGCAATGAGGGACGATGAAACGGAATTGAGCTCACTCAAACAAATGATCACCGTCTAGGTCGGTGCCAAATGACTGCTCGCGGATTCAATAGCGTTGGGAATTGTGAGTTGCCCAAGAAATAATATGAGGGAAAATGCCTAATTGTAGCATTTAGAATTTTGCGGGGCCCAAGCTGAATAACAGTAATGGGGCTTGTGGCAGTGGTTGAAGTGATAACATGGATGATTAACGCAATTTATCTGAAGATAGCTAAACGCAGGGCCGCTTTTTAATAGTGATCATTCTGGGCACTGTAAGTTTGAAATAATGCATATGGCAACGAAATGAACGTCTTGCCGTCTGCAAACCAAAGCACGTAAACTTGTGCAACGATACTAACCACTGACATGGTTCCGGTTTCCACATCCCGCTAAAGAAGGTATGTGACATTTAAAGTTGACGTTGACGGCATCGTTTTTCATCAAAAGTCGACTACTGTGTTTCCGTCGCCCTGATAATGCCTGATTACACGGTTTGTTGCGCCGTTAGGTTCATCGACCAAAAACGTTATGTCATCAGTAACAGCCAACTTTTGACTGCGATGCTTGTCGCCTGGGTTATATAATACTTGGATAACTTGATGAGAGACTTGGAAAAGTTTGCTAAATTCGCTTTTTAAAGGTGCAACTTCTGCCCCTGAAACTTCCTCGCCCGTCGGATCAAACTTTGGAGTAACCATATTTCCAAGTCTGCGTTGGCTCATTAGAGGACGCAGAATTGATTATGGTACATGCAAAGGAGGGAGCGTTTAAGAATCGTCTACTATGAGATTAGTGATCTTCGCTGGTTCCACAGGACTTCGTGAACTAACAAGGGAAACTATTGCTTGAGTTCCCTTCAGTAATATTGAAAACCGGTGTTCCTGGAGAAGGTACCTGTCCATATTCCAACTGCCGAGCTGCCGCGTCTCTACCAGAAGGGTTGTGGAGCGTTATCGCTTAGCTTAGGGTTATGGAGACATCGATACAGTCGAGTCTTTTCAGAGGGTGTGAGTCGATCACTGGTTGCTATTTTCAAGTTTTTGTACTCAAGCCCCACCGGTCGGCTTACTATGGCATCACGAAGCCTCAGTCGAAAGCCTGGTTAATAGCTGATGAAATCTCGCTCGACTGGACAATATTTCACTGTGGCAAACTGACGTCTCGCAGTAAACGAACCAAAGAAGATGATCCATTTCCAAAAGCGAGGTAACCACAGGAATGTTAGCATCGAAAGAAAGATTGTTAGCGTGCCTGTGTAAAATTTCAGGCGAGAAGTAAGATGACAAACTTCATCTTCATTAACAGTTCCGTTGGGTGTGGAAATTTACAGCCATATCTTGTAGAACTTTCGAGCTTCTTACAGACTCAGAACCCCATGGTCATCTGAATCATTAAGAGGAATCTGTGAAAAAGAAAAAGCATAATACAAAATTAGAGTGATTTTCGGCAGTATTTTAGGTGGCAGGTTAACGTCAGACTCACGGAGATACACCTTTTACCGTGCACCGCTAGCATACAATGTCTATTCATGTTTACTTTTCATGTTTTGTCTCGTCTCCTCTTCATATTTTTGGTTCCTGGGTTACTCTTTTGCCCAAAAGAATTCCGCAGAAGTATTGGGTCTCATTATTTTGGAAATTGCTTCAGAGTACAGACGTTCACAGCATTCGTGGTCTCCATAGTTTATACTTCGCAAATACCTCATAATGAAGTGTTTCACGTTACCGAAACTGCTCTGAGAATGCTTTTGATGAGACAGAGCAGAGTCGTTGAAAGAATTAGAATAAAACGACATCCCTTGCAACTATCTAAAAAATACTGATTTCAATTAAGCGGACCTTCTCTCATCCCTACACGGTTTGCATCATCGCCGGCGATTTGGTAAACACGTACTGTCTGTGCACCGTTTGTGTAGACTCACCAATCAGCTGATCGAGATTGACTTTTACGCGCTAGGGCGGTTGCCAACCAGAAATGTCCTTTACTGCAGCTCACGAAGGGTTCTGCTAGACTGATAGCTGCTTCCTCCATGATCCTAGGATAAACCCCATCTGGACCCGTCACAACATATAAATTGACGTTAAATAAGGGATACTCAATGTCCCTCATTGATAAGTAGGCAGGAAAGCAGCGGCTTTAAAAGTATAGTAGTTTGTCAGATTGGCGATGTCCCGCCGTAGACCACCGCACAGTACTATTTAGATACCTCAGCAACAACCTGGGGATTGGAAGGATTCTCACTATCAGGCAGCCGAATGCTTTTTCCTTCACAGAAGAAGCACATACTTAAATCAGAATGTAAGTTTGGGCCACCCTTCGGTAGCACCGTCCCATGCACTGGCTTAGTACGTACGCGAACTTCTTACCTGCATCCGTTCGGAGCGGGACGGGATACGTTCAGATCCTTTGCGTTATCTGTAAGATTATGCCTCGCGAATGAGTGATGGCGGTGATCAAGAGGACGACGTACATCATGCAGATTCAAAGGGTGAGGAGATACAGTACGCGGTTTATGCAATAAAAATAACTCAGTCGACCTTTGGACTGCGTTTCGAAACACATGATAGATCCGGTCCACAAAATCGCTGTCAAAAAGGAATGATTACTGATGAGTAGCTGGGAATTTGGTTAATTTCAAGTTGAACATCACCGACAATTGATCACAGCCGTAGCATTCCCATAGACTATCCAGTCGGTCCCTTTTGAATAGAAGCACTAGACTCGAGTTTCACTTTCATTAAAACTCGTCAGTAGTGCATATCCTCGCCACTGCCGGGACTAAAACCACAGCCGCGCTGATCACGAAGCAACCGTGTTTACCACTGCGCCATCGAACTCACGTTAGGCACGACCAAATTATTACATGTGAACGCAAAACCACTCTCGTATGTGAGTAATGATCATCGTCTCGACATCGCCTACCAGTTTTAATGAGATAGAAGAATTCGACCTGTCTAGGAACTCCTAATTGCGGGGTTATCAAGTGGAGTTAACGGACAGTAAATGTGTCTCCTATCGAGAAATTCGGGGAAACTGATAATTACTCACAGGCGAATACGGTTGTGCGTTCACATATTGTGAGGTACTGTCGGACAGGAAGTGCGAGCATTCCAACTCTCGGCGGAATACCACAATACAGGGGTAGGTACGTTCGAAAACCCACGGTGAGCGAATGGAGAACGGCGTGGGCGACCGGATGAGACATCGCTCGACCGGATCGGACCAACGGGCGAGACGTGGCAGCCGAAATAGGATGAATGACCAAATTGAAGACGCGATTATTCCAACACTCTCAGGAATATCTCGACACGGCTGTAGAGTACGTTCAAAGCCTACAGTAGATAGACGAAGGACAGCACGAGCGACCGGACAAGCCATTGCTCCACGAAATCGGATCAACGGACGAGGAATAGCAGGCGGAAAATCCCCGGGTAGAAGACACCGATCACACGCCTAAACCGGGTAGAAGTGCATACGACGCGTGAACGGAAACCTGGGGGTGTTGTGGACTGGAATGCTGACTCATAAACGCGAGCGCGCGTGTAGCATGTGAACTAGCATGTTGGACAATAAAGATTGTGCTTTATTGGACGCCTTTTCGCTACACTGGTGCCGTGCCCTGAACACAATGCAATGAAGTTGCCATGGCCAAACCAATTTTCCGAAGAGGACGTGGAAGAGTGGCTGCTGGAATTTGAGGCGTTTGCGGCATGCAATCGATTGAAAACCGAAACACAACTGTTGACGGCACTAAGAACACTGCTCACCGGACAGGCAAAGGCTGTCTATGCCTCGAACAAACAAAGACCGCAACATCGTATCAAGAAACACGGACCGCACTGATTCCAGAGTTTACAAAGGAACAAGACCGACAACGGGCAATCGATCGGTTTTATGGTGCCGGATTTTGCGACAATCAAGACCCCTTGGTCCACTATCAGCACTTATTACGACAGTTGACTCTGAGCTTACCGGAGGCAAATGAGAAAACGAAGGATAGATTGGTGGGGGAGCGGCTTATCCAGAGTATGCCGCCGGAGTTGCAGGAGAGCGTTTGAATGGCCGGGTCTTTTGGGATCACAGACATTGAACGGCTTGTCGGAATTGCACAGTGCCAACCCGTGCGGACGCAAGTCGGACGGCTGGAAGTCAGGCAGCTCGAACAGAAAGTGGACCAGTTGACGAAGGCAGTGGAAGGTTTGAAGACGAATATGGAACCAAGAGGAGGACAAGTTGGACGAGCACGTGGATAAACTCATCGTAATCATTGTCTTGTTTGTAACGAGGCTGGACACTTTGCCCGCCAGTGCCCTAACAGACGTCTTCATCCTTGTCTTTCAGTGGTAACGGGTTATCATGGGGCGTTTCACGGGTAAAAGTTCTAGTTGAGGGAGAACAGAAAAGTTTGATAGTAGGTACGGAAGCGGGTGCGTTGATTACAGGCAGAGTACCAGGATTACCCAGTAGGTCCGGTGATTTGCATGTAGTTACAGTCGGAGGGACGGCGTTAAAGCAGCTGGGGACTCAGAACGTTGAGATCCAGATAGGTGGTATCAGGCTACGCCGCGCAACGTCAGTGACTGACAATGTGAAAGAGACGATAATAGGCGCCGATCTGTTACGTCGATTGATAGTATGCATAGACCTGGAGAGGAACAAGTTGCGCGTTGATGGTGAGGTCGTGAAGTTGCATCGTGAAGATGCGAAGGATCAGTGCCGAATGGGCTGCGTCTCGGTGAAATCTCTGCCAGAGTGTCCGATCCCAGCCATCCGGCAGTATGATAGTGAGTTTGCTGACTTGTTCACTAATGCGGGTGACCAATACGGATTATGTACGTGGATGGAACATTCGACAGACTTACAGCCGGATGAGGAGTGCAGACCAGTATACCGGCGAATACCATTCATGTTGATTCCGGAAGTGGAGAGGCAGTTAAAGGGGATGTTGGAGAAAGGAATAATCCAAGGGACAAGCAGCCCATTTTCGTCACTGGTCGTGTTGACCAGGAAGGCTGATGGAACCTCCCAATTTTGTGTCGACTCCAGAGAGCTGAACTGAGTGATGATCAAAGATGCGTTCCCGATGCCTCAGATGGAGGAGATGTTTGCACAACTGCATGAAGCTAGAGTACTATCCCTCATTATTTTGCGCTCTGGTTACTGGCATCTACCAGTGGTGGTGACAGATTGATAGAACAGTAGTAGAATAACAATATCTGAGATAGAAAATGCCCGGCAGTATCGAGTGTCGACATGTGTACAGCAAAACGGCAACCATGGACCGGTGAACTAAATTCACGGTGATTACACAAAAAGTTTTCGCGAGTACCATATACTGGACGTGCAGTTTCCTGTCACGGTGGCATCAAGCAAACTGTCGACGGAAGAGCGTTGCGATTAAGACAACCTACTGAATCTAAACAGGTGTTCGGTCTCTTCCAAACGATATCATCTGCCTGAGTGAAGTGCCGTCCTAGTTGTAGTTACAGAAGCGTGGACAAACAGCTCTATTACCAAACGGAAGCCTATAGTTTAAGTTAAGCTGCACTCCAATAAGCGGACTGTCGCATGTGAGTGGGCAGCAAGCGCTGGTCGATGTGAACCTTCTGCTGAAATACTCACGCGGCGCCATCATCCGACAGACCTACTCGTCACTCGTCAACTTGTGTTTGAAGGCTGTGGTGTGTCGCGAGTTTGTGAGGACGTTTGATTTACCAGGTTGATACTACTGTTAACCACGTCATCAGAGGGCGCCTTCACTGCCTCCGTGTGAATGTCACCTTAGGCAAGCTAATACAGACTTTCTTACTGTCAACGAGATTAAATACTGATTGGTACTCGTTTGTCAGCATCAGATTGAACTATTTTAGTTCAACCAATGCGCAGAAATACAGGGGCAAGTGGATTCGCAGTCGTATCTTGACTTATTATCAGTTGAGCGCTGTCCACCTCGGCATGGCACATCGCATGATCAGTTTTTTAGAAAGACAATGTTGCCGCCTACGTTTACTCATACGGCGGATCTACCTCCACCGCTACGAACAAGAGCTGAGAGGATGGATGAGTGATTTGGGTCATGGCGACATCAGTAGCAAACCACTATGAAGGTACACTTAATGTCGTGAGGCTGAACACTGAGGAGATATGCGGGAGTGACTTCTGTGGTCCGTAGGGCGCATCTCAGCGTCGGAATGTTTTGAACTACCCCAGTGACAGGACTCTATATGGGAAGTTTCTAAAAGAATGTGAGAATTCTTTAATTTCTCAAGGGTGCCTGCGATCCTAAAGCAAAGAAAATGTTGATTGTTCCCTTGTTATTGATTTTCGTCTTCAATTGACTTCAAAACTCTTTACGGCTCTCGAACTCAGTTTCGGAGTCAGATAGGGATGGAACCTTAAGACTGTCTTCAATAGGTTCCTGGGAATGCATCCAGTTGAAACCCGAGGAGGAGGTGGATACAACCTGGTAAAACCAAACCAGCCAGGCATGCACACATTAATCAAACTACTGGTCAACCAGTGGTGCCCACAGGACCGGCACAACAGTACTGCCTGTATTAGTCGCCTTAGTAGAAATGGAACAAGATACAGCAAGGGGGACGTTGTATGATGTTGAATAAGTCAGAAGTTATTGGTAAGGGCCAGCAATGAAGCAAGGCAAGAGGCAGACTGTATGCAATCAACATATTTTATAAATCGAGAGCAGAGAAATACTGGGCGTATCGAAAAATATTAAATTGAGACCCGGTTACACAGGGCTTATCTCAAATTCTTCGGCTGGTTGCACAAGCATTGTGTTCTCTGGATAAGTATTTTAGTGACCAGTGATGTGCCGAGATGGTCAGGATTAAGCTCTCGCATGATCAGACCGGGGTCTGTTTCAGCTTAGATGGTGATAACCGCGAGTCTGCAATCAGGCCTTCGCACATACACCATGGGAGTCGGTACGGATTAGGTGGGTTAACATAGGGCAGACGAAGACCAGGTCATCCCGTAGTCGTCAATTAAACGGTGAAATCACACCAAACCTATCGAGTCGCCTTTAGTATGGACGACCTTTGAAAATGTGAACCTATCGGGTGTCCATACGCACTATCTTTTTCAGTGCTGCTTTATCACGCACTTATCATGGCAAGCTCAACTGGACGTACCTTTCGAGCTAAGGTCACAAAAATTCAGTGACCAGAATGCACGAAATATCTTTTATCAGCGTACCACTGATTCCTATAGGAATACCTTCAGGTGAAGATACTATAAATCTACGGTTCCTACAGCTCCGGAACGAAACAATGAAACCAGTAAAACTAGTGAAAATCATTGTTGAAAATCTGGCGCCATCGTGCACTTATTTCGAAATCGCTGAAGATAAAAGTGAAATCAGGATACACTGGCTGACTGGCAACAAGCAGCTCCATTTCCTCTGATGTATACGTGAGTATGGAAAAAGCAGCAAAAGCAAAGCGTGACATTGTGCATTTTTCATGGTTTGCTACCAGCAACTATTCTGTTGACATCCAAAGCTGCTTCATGGCCTTTTGCGATGCTTTTGTTTGCTCTGAAAGGTCCACGATTCGCCGCCTTTCGGAGTCATACGCAAACATCATTGAAAGCACTCCAGGGAGACCAGGAAACCCAGTGGCATCAGGGAAATACAGAAGGGTTCTTTTAAACCGAGTCTCATGGCATCTTGCTCATCATAGCATGTCGGGAAAATTACTCGATCCTATACGGACACACTGCTCGTTATCATCGGAAGACAATCCGACTAAATCCAAGAGAGTGTAGTTTTGTACGCAGCCGCTGAAGATGTGTCCTGTCAACGGCCTCGTTAAGGTCAGTGAACACTCCATCTACCGCACGTCCCCGATCCAGTGCGTCTACCCATTGCTTTCTTACAATAAGACAACTTGTGAGGAAGCTTTGCTGACGCCAGCGGTAGCGTTGGACTAGGCTGAGGAGCCCAAAACTAATGGAATGAGCTTTAATTCCTTTCTCCTGCTAACCCCTTGAAAAGTTTCATCATCACGCCTGTAGGAATAACAATTCAATGGTTTGCACGTGATGTCATGCCATCCATTCCTGTATGGGACACATGACCGCTTCACACTACTTCGCGGTGGCCCCCTTTTCAATGGACTTCCAAAAGACTAGAGTACGCAGGTTGCATAATACCACTGCAAGTTCTCATAGTAGTTTTGGTTTGTGTCTATCAGGTCCAACGGTTTTCTGGTGTTCATCTTTCTCAATAACCGAAGGGTTTCAGCGATGTAGGCCTCAACACACCTTAAAAAGAGGCACCACTCATTTTTTCTAGTCTCCGGCATGGAGTAGAAGACTTCGTCACGAAGGCACCAATATACTGGTCCTCCAACAGGCACGTCCTATCAAAATCAAGGAGAACAGGAGTTCGACTTTGATCCATGAACAAAAATACCGGGGTATGCTGCTCCTACGAAGGCATACTTATTTGAAGAAACGATGCGAGATAACCCAACAGGGGCGGCCTTTCACACCGCAAAATGGGGCTCTGAGAAAATACATGCAGGCCCCTGGAACTATTTTATAAACCTGGAAAGCAATAATCAAGAACATACCGACATCTATCCCCAGGCACTTGATAGCTTTCTGGTCTTCCTCTTACTCTCTTGGTCAATACATGGGCACATTTGTTTGACCTGTTTAACGGGTAACAGGGGTATATGGGGTCCGGAAACAAACGCAGCAAGGCTGTGAGTCTTTTGCCAGGCAGTCTCTTAAGAGTCGTCATCCATTATCAAGCACGACTGATGGGCAGAGACGGAACTAATAGCGCCGAAGTCTGCAATGCACATGTCAAGAGTTCAGCGATTACAGCAATTTGTTCACGTGTTCAAGGTTGAAGAGAAAAGTTACCCGGATCCAGTCAGATTGTCTGCTTCGATGTCGTTGGTTTGTTTTTGATCTGGAAGGCGGCCATTGAAAATTGGGTGTAGCGCCGCTCTTGGGGGTTGCAGAGATTACAGAGAACAGCATCAAATACTAATCTACCGAATTCTTAAGTAGGTTGAAGTCTGATAACCTATTGAAGCAGTGTCTAAAAGGGCAGCTTATAACCTCTTAAAGAAGATCCCTCCAGTGGTTGATAACCCTGTAAGAAAAGGATTGCCGCCTAAAAATGGTCTGGGGTTGCAGCTTGTAAAACTTCACGTTGCGGCCATATCGACTGTTATGAGCTACTGGGGTAAAGAATTGCTGCATGAGTCTCATGGTGAAGAAGCGTTCAATAACTAAATCACCGCCGGTGCATACGACTTGATTAGCTCACTTAGGCAGTGGTCTCATTTAGGCCCCGTCAAGCGTTTTGAAGGCATATCTGGATCCGCGAGAAAAGGCCTTTCTATCACTCGAAGACTTTCGGTTCCCTTTTTGGCAGCCACCTGGTGTTGACAAGAGAAGGATAATTCTGGCGACAGTCAACTCCCTGGGTACTACTTCGAATCAAACTTCCAGATATATGTTGCATTCTGTGAGCCATAAATTGCGAATTATGAATAACAAATATGTTCCCGGATACTCCTCCGAGCAACACACATGCACACTTTGTCGTTTAGAGGGGGGCCCCAGTCATCCGACCACCACTTTATACGGTTTAGGTCAATCTGCAATGCACTGGGATCACAAGCATTCCAGATTTTTAAACCATCGGCATAAAGAAGGAAGTTTCTAGAATTAAGGTCAGGAAGGCCATTGATGTATATTGCAAACAACAGCAGACCGGGTATGGATCCTTGAGGAACTCTAGCGGAGATAGCTGAAGGAGAAGAAAGGTCCGATCCGGGTTTTACTGTGGAAGCACTGTTACCGAGAAAGGACGTAATCCAGCAAGGAACGTCACCCTGAAAGCCTAAAGACTTTAGTTTATGTACAATAGGACCGTTTGGGACACGATCAAATACTTTAGCAAAGGTACAGAAAATAGCATCCGATATGTGGTCATTGTATTTGGACTCTGTCGGGCAGTACATGAAAATTGGCATATCGGTTATGCATGACCGTTCGGGAAGGAAATTGCTGTAACTTGATGCACGGCCTACCAGCGCGTAAACAGACAAAAAAATAACGGCCAGGGAAACGTTAGATAACGGAATAACGTTCAACGGTTCTGATCAACGGAATACGAAATATGCACGATTAATGCGTATCTTCTCGACTAACCCAACCACCCAATGTTGAAGAATGATCACAGAAAAAAGACAGGCCTCCGGACAGAGCCACTTTATGTCACTCAATACGAAGACAAGACGGTCACAAACTAGATCACACTTAAAGGGTTTGTGACCAATCAAGAAACATTGTCAGAAAGTGAGCCAGACACAGATTCACACAGCATAGTGATGCTCCGATTACAAGACGTGTGCGTCAGCGGGGTGTCAGAATTTGGCGCAAAGGTTGAGAGCGCACATGACGGGTGAAGTGACACATGACCGTGCCAACAATGAAGATCACTTCGATCAGTAATGAGTTGGGCCAATGCGAAGGTAAATAAACCGGTATTTTCGTGGAATCGAGTTTTTCTCCGGAAGAAACCATGCTCAATAAAGGAGAAAAAGTTAATGGAAAATAAGTGCTTAGGGAAGGCGCGATTTAACAGATACTCCATTACCTTGCATGGGATGCCGCTGAGGTAGATCGGTCGATAACTAACAGGAGAGTGACGATCGATTGCCTCGTTCCATGCCTCCGGAGGATCACCGGCCAGAAATGTCTGTTCAGACATATTATGGAGGGACACCGCCAAACCAAGGGCTACTGTTTTGAGGATTCGGAGTTGAATCGCATGTGGCGCAAATGCACTATAAGGGCTGATCTTAAGGAAACTATCTTGAACGTCGAGCACAGAGAATTCAGCTGTATGAGTGGGAAATGGACGTTTCTCCCCGAATGAATCAGATGGCAGTTTGGCTGGATTACACTGTAAACTGCTGAATAGTATTCTGTGAACACCTCAGTAACCGCCTGGGGGTTGTAGCACGTGTCCTCTTCGAGAAACCGTAGAGAAAACGCTGAGAACTTAGTTTTCTGTGGTGGTGCGTGTGGTTGACAAAATTCTAATTCTCGCGGGCTACCACTGGGATCTTTGACTATACTTGTTGGGTTTAGTGACGGGTTTCCCGCCTACACCTGTTCCGTACAAATCGAAAGGTTTCTAAATCCTCAGACTTGCCCGTTTGTTTCTGCTTAGACAATAGATGGGAGCGTAAGTCAAGAGGACGACGTACGTTCCGCAAAAGCGGTGAGCGAGATGAGAACTTCCGTAGTTTGCGAGGAACCAAATCCGCAATCAGAGTCTTCAGCAGAAACTGCTACATAGTTGAGTTGGGATGCGTTGAAGTCACCCATTATGCGACGATGCAAGGAACGCTGTGTGGACGAGAGACAGTCTAGGATGGCAAGAATGGCTTCGTCGTCGGACGCGCTGTACGACGGCGGTCAGTAAGTATCGCTGACAAGGGGGTGTCACGACAACGAAACTGCAGTTTCAACTAGAGTCCGTCGCATTTCTCTAGGCAAGTAAGTTCCTCTAAAAAGTTGGCACCAAGAGCTTCTGGTTTAGAAAAATAGCACAGCCTCCCATATGTCGACGGGTAGAATCTGTTCGGCACATTGAGTGCCCAGGAACATGTGGTTCATTGCCAATAATATCCGTTCTGAAATGCAACATAAACTTCCCAACGGCTAATACATGAAGTGTTGCGTAGTTTGGACTTCGCTCACCCATACATTGACGACATTCTAACCATTACCTCTAGCGCTGAAGAACACCGCACACTTTTGTTCCAAGTTTTTCAACGATTGAGCGATTGTGGTATGTTCATCAATCCTTCCAAGTGTCGGTTAGGAACGTCATCACTGGACATATTTGGACACTGTGAATTCAACTGGACTGCATCCATTTCCCGTCGATTGGACTGCCATTAAGGATTGCCCTGAACCCACTTAAATACGTCGGCTTAGTCGTTTTATTGGCACGGTTAATTACTACCGCTGCATCCGGCCTAACCCTGCTGACACAGTTAAACTACTCACCAATCTGTTGAGTTTCAAACGGAATAAACTCCTGGAGTTATCTGAGACATCAATCCATCCGTTTAACTAAATAAAGCAGATGCTTACACGGAAAACATCCATTCATTACTTGAATGCATCCGCTCTTATCAGTATCACTACTGATACATCAAATTTGACTGTTGGAGCTGCACATCAGCATTTGGTTAATAACAATTAGCAACCCGCCTAGTTTTTCTCCAAATCTTTGCAACCGGCACAAACTCGCTACAGTGCGTTCAGTCGTGGACTACTGGCAACCAATTTGGCCATCTAACATTTCCGTCACTTTGTTGAAAGACGTACATTTTGGGTTTTTACCAACCACAAACCATTAACGTACGCCCTATCGGCCAAACCCTATCGGTATTCACCATGAGAGTTATGTCACTTGGATTGCAATTACCCAATACACATCAGAACTTCGGTACCTCATTGGAAAGCAAAACGCAGTAGCTGACGCTCTATCGAGAGTCTAGCTGTTAAGCATCTCATTCGACAGCTCTGTCAACTTTGTGCATACGGATAAACCTCAAACAAGCGATCCTAACACCGATAAACACGAGAGCTTAATAACCGCTTAGCAAATAACACATCATGGAGTATTACTTCCTTGTGATTTTTCTACGGGATCACCCAGACATATCGTTCCAAAACAAATGCGGAAACTGTTTGCGATGCTTTCCGCAGCATGTCATCCAGGAGCCCAAGCATTCAGGAAACTCATTTATGAACGACTCATTTGGTCCAGCATGAACAAAGATCTTGGCGATTGGACGCGTTGCTGCTTGGCTTGTCAACAATCGAAGATCCATCGTCATACCGTCACTCAACTTGGATCATTTCTGCTACCTGATGCCCGCTTCGACCACGTGCGCAGTGACGTTGTTGGACCCCTACAGCCATCAAAAGGTTTCCGATATCGCCTTACGTCTATCGACAGATTTACTTGGTGGGCTGAAGTTTTCCAATCTGTGACACCACTACTCAAAACCTGGCAACAGCATTCGTAGTCGGATGGATTTTACGCTTTGGCATACTATCCACTATAACTACGGATCGCGACCGCCAGTTTGAAACTCACCAAAATGAACAACTCGAACGTCTCCTTGGGATTAAATGAATTCGTACCACAGCGAACCATCCACAATCCAGCGGAATGGTCAAAGGCTTTCGGCGGACATCAAAGGTTGCCCTGACAACTAAACTAGCTTCAATCGCTCGGTTTGACCAACTATTGCTTGTGCCTCTTGGATTAGGCAACTCTGTCGGTGCTGACAGTCAGTGCTCCCAAGCACTAACCTATTCTAACAATGCAACTTCTCCTGGTCCGACGGACTACGTGAGTCGCTTACAGTGTTTCATGTCCAAGTTAGCTTATCAATCATCAAGATTACAAAACAAATCCACCAATTATCCTAGTAAACTGACCGACTGTTCGCACGTATTTGTCCATTATGATAAGCTCCAGCGTACAAAAGTTCGTATCGTTTTCTGAATCGCTCGGACAAACATAACACGTTAGACATTTGTGCGTCTCGCAACAACATATAGATTGATCGTATCATTCCAGCTCAACCATAATAAAAATCTACTCCAACTGATATGCACACGCTACAGGAAACAAGTTCGTGCTAGAATACGTCTGGTCCATCAGCACGTTTTCCAGATCGGCCTGTGGTCGCTGTATCACTATAACTTCACAACTGGTGGGAGGCTATGTCGCCCTCGCCTTGCTCTCTCACGCGTCCCATCACGTGACAAGTCGTCTGGTTTAATTAACGTTTACTATCCCAATTGCACGTCCACACATTCACGAGCCTAAAAGCTCCCTACCACACCCGAACGCACGCACACACACGGTCACCATACACATACTCACTCAATTGGAACGCTCCAAATGGATGATTCAGTACGGTCAATACAAAGGCATGCCTGACGCGGTTAGAGTAAGGTCGGCACAGAGAACAACTGCACAACTGGACCGGATAGGACACGGTCCTGACGAACGCCACTACATTAAGCTCGTACACCGATCCCACCACAAAAGATCCTGATCACCTGACTTAACCTTTTCACTGGCTATCAATATGAATTTGTTAGCTGTTAGTGGGTACTCAAGCTATCATGTTTAAGAGTTCCACCGCAAAAGTCACGTCTATGTTGAAGCAAGAATATGAGAGCAAGTGTCGTGGACCAGCTATTTGGTCTCTGGGAGTTTGTTCAAAGGGCTCAGACAGTTGGTGAACACGCACTTGGGACTTACCTTCTCATTTGGTTGGGTGCAAAAAGGGGCGAAAGTGTGCGAGAAGGAGCTCGGGAAAACAGTCCTAATAGTAAGGGAGTGCACAGACGGCGACAGAGTTTCGTGAACTTTCTTGGACGGTAGCGGTCGTTTCACCACAGCTTGAGCATATATGGGCATCCCTGTGGAAAGCTTCTTCGTTTCTGTTGACTCACCGTCGACGACTTTTGGACCGCCTTTGTTTTTTGGATAACTGGAGGGCGATTTACACTTTCCTACGGTGAAAAATTTGGGTGGGATTTAATGTTAGAGAAGAACTTGAAACGGAACAACCACGTTTCGGCAGAGGGAAATGCAGCTGGAATGAGCCAAGTATAACCTTTCTGGATGCAGGAGATAACCCAAGCAGACTCGCTAGGTTGTAAAGCTAGAAAGTTGAAAATTTTCAGCAGGTCTTATCGGAAGTCGGATGGTTGAGTGTTTGGAGAAACATTGTTGGTCTGTAGCCTCTTTGGGAACTATTGATTCAGACCCGTGCAGCTCCAAAGACGACTGACCATTCAGGGGGATTGGAGAAGCTGCCTCTGTTGCGGGTGTGGGCCTGTCGGGTGAACAATTTGGAGGCACTTGTCCCCTCTTGAGAATAAGAAAAAAGACTTTTACGCCGTCTTGAAGTTCGCAGTCAGCCCTGATGCTTGACTTTATTCCATCTAACTGAGGGCACTTCTGCCGCTCCTGTAATTAGCAATCCATTGAGACTCCCCTAAGGTTAGAATGATCTTCCTTTAGCTGAACTGTTTTGTGCAGTACTTCTCTCGTACTAAACTTTGCGGGTATCGTCACAGGAAGTCTGAGTGACTTTCTGATAGATTTGGAATGAAATCTGCTCACAGAAACCAAACTTTCTAACTCTGGCGGGAACAAGATGTTTAACACCGTTCTGGCTTGTTCGCCTAGAAAGGGTATGGTCGAGAATCGTCCTCACAAAGCCAACCTCTTCTTCCCGGGTGCCTCATCACTCAGGTTTGTCGCAGATTCCTCGGTTTGAGCTGTGGGCAAAGCCACTGCCTCAGAAGCAACCGCCCCACCTGATAAAGTTAGCGCAATATACTCGTTCAGTGGGCTCATTTCTGACTTCATGGCAGATGAGGCAGTTGATGTTTCAGCTAGAGCACTTTCAACCGTAGCCATGTGCAGTGCCTTGACACTTTTAAACGTCTTACAACTACACCTAAACGTGTCTTGTTTCTGCTCACTGGAGGAGGCGAGCAGCGGGAATGGTACAGCCCCAGGCGAAATGCAGCCTTCATGAAAAGAACAGTTCATGCTGATAAATTGTTACTTCGAAGAAGTGAGCAGATTGTGTTGGTCAACCATGAGGCAGGTGCATTCAAAGCAGTATCACTGTAAGCAGGTCTGGCTATGTATACCGCTCTGGACAGTCATGTGGCAGCCAAATCGTTCACAAACACTCGATAATTCCGAACATTGATGTTGTTGTATATTGTGCGTTGATCGTTCCTAGTTATTCGCAAGGCATAAGCTTACGGGAAACTCGGAGGACCTAAGCGAGTTCCCCATTGTTCGAAATAGGTGTGGGCGGGTAGGGTTGATCAGAGCAAACGCTTACAAGAAAAGGTACTCCTTAGAGTCCGCAGGAACAAAAACTTTTTATTTAAGAATATGCGGAGATTAAGAAAGAATAATCCCCGGCTCTCCATCTGCGACTGCTTGAAGGAGATTCCACATCTGACTTTCTAGTTTTCGCCGAGTTATTCAGCGAGTAATACTCGGCAGTCTACAACGTTGTATCGCCGGTTTAACACCCTATCCTCCCACTGCAGAATTTTCGAAAATTACCCGGTATCGCTGAGTATTGTTTGCTTTTTCAGCGATTCAGCGATTGATACACGGGTTCGACGCGGAGGCCCAAGGGTCCCGGATCCAGTCGATTTATCTTGTTCAGTGTCAAGTGGGTGCCTGCTGATCTGAAAGGCATTCACTGAAAACATGATGTAGCACCGCGCTTGGGTATTATAGTAAATATCAAACAACAATACAAGATTATTTGCATTGAAGGAATTAGAAAAATAAGCGTCGAGTAATGTTTTAACGCGATCGCTGAAAGAACTACTGTCGACCACAGCAGGAAGAATGTACCATAAGTTGATAACACTGTGGGAAATTCCGCTGCCTAACATAATTCCGAGGACGAAGCTTGAACAGATTCATGCTATGTCCTCGCTGACCCGCATCAATCGATACAGTGGAGAACTGATCAACAAGAATTACTCTAGAGAGGAAGTGTGTGAAAATTAAATCGCCTCGGAGTCGTCGAAATCAAAGTGGGTATAG